>JANRGW010015905.1:0-24193 GCA_024733675.1 Psilopsiagon aymara
TACTAAACTGTTCTTATCTCAACCTGTGGGAGCTGCATTCTTTCGATTCTCCATGTAGCAAACTGCATGGCTGATTTACGGCCTAAACCACGACAATGACAAAATTGTGCAATGCTTTTAGGTTATGCTGTCTTAATAAGGTATTCTTTGTTGCCTTTTCTTTGTTGCCCTTTTTAAGGGTATAGTCTATATGGCACCCGTTTTCTTTGCTCAGAGTACTTTTTAATGTGTATTTTGTAGCTAGTTGATGTTTTATGTAATTTGTGATGAGAAAGACGATCTAACACTGACTATAGCTACCTGACAGCAGGATACGTGGAGGCAGATTTTCAGCAGAAGTGCACAGCAATATGACACTGAGCACAAGTTGGAACATGGGAATTTGTTTTTTAAACTGCAAAGAGGAGAAATACTGGAACAGGTTACCCAAAGGCATTACGGAATCTCTGTCCTTAGAAGTGTTCAAGACTATGCTAGACATAACCCTGAGCAACCTGATCTGATTAGGTCTGCTTCAAGCAAGGGGTTTGAATTAAATGATTTACAGAAGTCCCTTCCACCCTAAATTATTTCAAGACTGTGACCATCTTAGAGGTGTGTCTTTTTTATTCTACTGCATAGAAACAGAACTGGTTTTAAATGTTGTGCATTTTGAGCTATATTTGGGTTTTGAGCCAAACAACCAACATTTCTCCATGTTTGGGAGCCAAAATATATACAAAAATATGAAATAGGAAAAATATAAGTTGCGTAGTGTTAGACCATCATTGAAATTTTTGCTGCTGGTACAATGGCATTGGATATAAAAAATGAAAGTGCTGCTGTGAATGACTTGAATGTTGAGAAGCAGTGCTCCCAAATAGATGTTGCTAATAAATTTTCTTAAGGCATGTTTAATTTGTCTTGTGTTCTGGAAGGCAATGCTGGCCCTTGCCTTCATGCACTCTAAAAATCCTTGAAATGGTGAAAACCAAGAATTTCAATGTAAGGCAAAAGGAATTCTGGTGACAAAGCCAAAATTACTGTAATACAATACAGCTGTATTTACCCCCTAGTCTTGTGGGCCGAGTTCAAGGCTTTTCACTTTATGGGTAAAAACAAAAGTAGGACAGTATTTGATCATACGATACCATGCACACTTAAAGCACACCAGTAGAATCATAGAATAAGTGAAAGTAATACTTTGTCCCAGTATTGGTTTTGCTGAGCCTTCAGTGAAGCATATGAAGAGATAGCTCTAAATTTAAGTTGCCAAGAAATTTATTTCAGAACAAAACATGGCGACTTTTTCATCTGTGCTTCATTCTTTAAATTTGTTGCTGTATCAACACCTCAGGGTTGCTTCTGAATGTGATAACTACTAGCTGATACATATCAGCCAGCTGTTAATCTTCTGAAGTTGAAGAGAGAAATAGAGTGCTCTTCAGCTGAGGACACCTGACGGGGCTGAAATATATTCTGGGGTTTGGTTATAAACAGAAAAGAGCCAGTTAATCCACATTCTAGTCACTTCATCACCCAAGTTGTCTCACATTCTTTGAAACAGAGGAAAATCGAATCAGCTGGCCATTTTAACTAACTCTATGTCTATAGTTACCAATAATGCTGTAATGATACAGTGGCGCATTGGACACAGAATTTCAAAGGCTTTAAATCTCTGTTATTGAAACAAAATTCTGTTATTTATCCTTTTAGGAAGTGAACTTTCAGGTGGTTTTATTTGCTTGTATAGGTTGGAAACACTGCTGTCCCCAACAATGAATTACAGAACAAATACTGCTTTAATGCAGCTAGCCCAGTGAATCATTTCTTTTCATCTCCGTAGTTATTTCCACTTATGAAGTATCAAAGGAATAATATAAATCTCTTCTTAATAATTATTGTTTTGCCTTTTCAGTCTGCTTTGCAGTGGTGATTTCTTAGGGGATGTTAGACCTAAACCAAAGGGCTTTGATTGAAGTTTCAGTTTGAAAGTAGAAACTAAAAATTGGACTTCTCTGTTTGCCTTGTGGATAAATATGAATCATCACTTAGGAGCAGACAGTAAGAATAAGAGATGGTAGCAGTGCTTATGAATTCTCCTTTCTCTTCCTCTGTTACTCCATGATTAAAGTGATAAGAAAAAGAAGATACATCAGATAATCCCTGATGGTTCCAAAGCTTGAGCAAGTGTCAAACTGTGATGCTCCCAGCTGGATTCTTCAGTCTATTTGTAGCTATTTTCTTCTTTCTGCAGAGTTATTGGTGACTGGTTCCCTTATGATGCAGCTGATTCATTAAGTGGTCTTTAACATTCTTTCCTCTTCTAAGAGTGCTTTCCTTAGGGTGATTCGAATACTGCAAGTGATCTGATGAATTCAGTTTAGTGCTTTTAGTTCAGGTATGCTGTGCACCATTCATCCTGCTGGTTTTGGCCATCAACTGACTTTTTGTTGAAGAGAATACTCACAGATCAGTGTGGAATTTCTATTGGCAAGCATAAAGGGAAAGATTTTCAGAGGTACCTATGGGTCCCAGGGACTTGCATTTGGAGATAGCCTTGATGTGTAAGAATTATGCTACAAATGCAAATACTTTAGACCAGAGTTTCAGTGACACGTGCCAAAAGCTAATAACAGTGAATATGCACTAGGAAAGTTTACCCTTGCCTTGCTCTGTTCTTGCAATTGTTCTTTCCTGTTTGTAAGGTATTTTCAGAATCTCTATGTTTGAATTGGGTGTTTAGTTTATCATTCATCTCTTTCATCAAGGAAACAGGGGAATAAAGGTATTCTAAAATGGTAATACGATAAAGTTACTTTCTCAAAATCAAAAGCATTCTTATCACAGAATCATAGCAGCCGAATTCCTGTGACTTTCCTTTCCCTTTCAATCATATTTAATGAATGTTTGTCCGAATAGTGGCCAAGATAGAGATATTGCTCAGAACGAGACTACCTGCTTTCCCTGTTAGCTGTTCAGAGCACAAGCAAGATCTGTTTTGCCAATGTGTTTCTGTGAGCAGCCCCCATTTGCCAAACTAATTAAAGCAAAGTCCTTTAAACTTCTACTGCATTAGGCTGGCCCTGTCTTGACTAACCTGGTGTCTTTGGAGCACATAGGGTGGAGATCTCCTCATCTGGCAGCAGAGGCCCCTCTACAGCTGTGTACTCTTCTTGGCTGCTCCAGGGATTACAAGAGACCATGTGGGCCTTCCTCATGGGTCTTAACATGATTTGCAATTTCTTATATATTCATGGGAGGCTTTTTCATTTGTTTTAAATTCAGACCAACATAGTGGAGTTACGGTCTCCTGCACAAAACTGACTTTTCCTTTTAGACTTGGGAAATGCTTGAATTTGTTGCTAAGGGTCCAGATCTCCTCTGAACTCATGTGATCATGTGAACTCCTTGAGTCTGGAGCATTTTAACTGTTTTTTTTTTTCTATAAGAATGATTTATTTATAATGTACTCATCTATAAAAAAAAGATGATTGATACACATCCTTTAGTATTTGTATTTTTATGGTGTGTGGCTAAGAAGTATATTGTGTGTAGGTGGGCACAAAAGTGGGGTGCTGGAAGAGTGCAAGGGCTTCTGGGAAGATGTTGCAGTACTGATCTTTTGGCCGGAAGGTCTGGATTGGTGACTATGTAGCACACTGACCTGATTTGGGGAGAGGTGTTATTCCCTAGAAAGAATTCATAGACAGTTTGTATTCCCTACAAACAGTCCACTACTATGCAGTGGTAGTTCTGCCATGATAGAGAATACTTTCTGTGCTTGCTGGATTCCTTCTGTCCTCATTATTCTTTGGTTTTGTCCCCTATGTAGCCTTTCACTCTCTGGATCCCAAGTGCTCTCACGTAACAGCTACAGTTCCCAGTAAAACTGGGTTCTTCTAACTTCAGTAGAGAACCTTTGGTGTAGCACTAGTGGTAGGTGATTCAGTGTAGCAGCCTCTCCTACCTGTAGTGGTTTAAGCCCAGCTGGCAACCCAGAGTCACGCAGCCACTCACTCACTCCCCCACCTTCCTCTCCCTGCTCCCAGAGGGATGGAGAGGAGAATCAAAAGAATGCAGCTCCCATGGGTTGAGATAAGAGCAGTCCAGTAACTAAGGTATATCACAAACCACTGCTGCTACCATCAACAATAATAATGACAAAGGAAACAGCAAGGGAAGAGAACACAAGTGCTCACCGCTCGCTGTCCGATACCCAGCCTGACTGAACACTGATCTAACCCTTCCGGGAAACTGCTCCCAGTTTATATACTAGGCATGATGTGCTGTGGTATGGAATACCTCTTTGATTAGTTTGGGTCAGGTGTCCTCTCTCTACTTTCTCCCAGCTTCCCCTCCTCCCTGGCAAAGCATGAGGCTCAGAAAGTCCTTGGTCAGAGTAAACATTACTGAGCAGCAACTGAAAACATTGGTGTTATCAGCACTCTTCCCAGGCTGAAAGTCAAAAACACAGCACTGCACCAGCTACTAAGACTGAGAAAAATGACTGCTACTGCTGACTGAACCCAGGACAATATCCACCCCTCCATACCATTCATGTCACATTCAGATCCCACATTTTCAATATACCATCTCTCTTGTCTCATATCTGGCTTGCATTCCCAGTGTGGTCACCACCTCTATACTTTGGGAAGTTTATAATAGAAGTGTTAAGCAATTAGACATCTTTTGACCCCTCCTCAGGTGGTCAACCCAGGAAAGAGACATTCCCTTATGCACCCAGGCCCCCCCCAAAAAAAACCCCACAAACATTTACAGCATCATTTTGAGAGTTCTGAAGGTTTTGAATGGCCTTTGGGTACCCTTGAGGCCTGCCTGATGATTGTGTTGTCTATCACCATGTTGGCACACATACAGAGTGTGTTTTGCCCATGACCATTTCATCTGATCTCAAAAGTTAAGCAGACTTGGGTTTGAGTCTTGTCTAGGGTTAGACAATGATATAGGAGGACCAGGAAATTTTCTCCAAGGCTAGACAGTCATGAGTGGCAGGGTGTGTGTCCATAGGCAGTTGTGCCAACCACTATACCACCAATGCTCACCAGCTGGAGATATACTGAGTTGGAAATATCCATGATCAGAATTACTGCAGAACTTCACTAGAAACAGCAGTGGATAAAATTGATAAGATTACTTTATTTAGTTTATTTTTTTTTTTTTTTTTTTTTTATCCTTGCTGTTGTTTTTGAAAGCTTTTTGTTGCTTTAGTTATCACCATCCCACTAATTCATAGAATCATAGAATAGTTAGGGTTGGAAAGGACCTTAAGATCATCTAGTTCCATCTAGTGTTATAAGTTTTGGGGAAAGTCACTACTTCTTTTTTTTAATCATTGGTGTTTAACTGTTCTGAAAATATGATAAGCCTAACAGTGTCAACTTCCAAAACCAGGAGACAAGGGAATATTAAAATTGCATGTACAAGGAAGGAAAATCCCATTCTCCCTTACCCCAACAAGATAAGACAAAACACCTTCCTGTAGCCTAAAATATGGATTAGTCTGTTGTGAAGTCATTCTGTGTTGTTCTCAGAAAAAAATTTCTAGATGGATATACAAGATGTTTCTTACTTTATGTGCTGGTCCCATCCAAATCATGAAAGTGAACAGTTAAAAAAGGTTTCTTGGTAATTTTGTGTAAAGTATATATGCTAGTGAGGTGTCCTGCTGTAATTCCAACTAGAAAATTACATTTCAGCCCAATGTGGGAGGGAAAAAAAATAAATAATGTAACATTTTAATTTAGGTCTGGTTACTACTTATCCTCTTCCCTAATTTGTCTCTGTGATTAGCTTAATGTTAAAAATCTATGTTTTTTACTAACAAGAAAAAAAAAGCTTTTTTACATATGGTTCCTATGACTGGCTAGGTTTACTGTAAGACTCACATTTAAACATTGAAAGGAAAAAATACTTGTATTTTTTCTCCGGTTACTTCATGCACTTCTCCTTCTCTACTACTGCAATTATAAAAGATGTTGCACCTAATGATAATACTAGACAAAAAAAAATATATATATGTATTGGAAACCGTGATTTTACATTACTATTAGTTTTCTTTTTTTCCATACACTGAGCTTCCAGAAGAATCCATGTTTAAGCAATTGTTCAGTTGCTTACAACTAACAAATTCAACAGCCCTATATTGTTATATTGTCGTAGTTCACTACTGATTATATGATTACAAGATAATACATTCTAATCTTCTCTTTTTTTCACTTCTTCCCCAGTGAAAAGGCAGAGTCTGAAAGTTCAGATCAATGCAACAGATGACACCATTTGCATGAAGTATCTTCGACCAAGTCAAAACACCAAACTGGAAGGTTTTGTCCTGGGTTATGGAAGCAGTTTCTTTTCTAATCAGTACATTCCTTTACCTTTGGAAGGAAAAAACTACGTAACAGAACTTGGTAAGGCGTATTTGCTTTGCATGCTATTGTTATCATGACTTATGGAGTGAGAGTAAGAATATAAACTGTTGGGTTTCTTAATTCTTGTTTTTATTGACTTGTTACCGAGGGTTTCTTTGTGTTTGTTTAACAGAGAGTGCATCATCTTTCCCATTTCATTAATATTAAACTTGCCAGGTGTGTAAAGAATATGAGCTAAACCAAGAAATATCTGTTTGCTTTTGGCTCTGGTTTAGAGTGACTTTGGTGGCAGAGGTGAAGAGAAGAGAATACAGTGGTGATTGCTAGCACACACACATTGCCCCCCCCCCCCCAGTGTCAGTGTCTGACTTGCTGACACAAACTGGAGGAATTGCAGGATGGTTTGTAGTTTAAGGAGCAATGGTTAAGTTTTATTCTGGCTTCCAGAGAATTAGGCTCAGCACACACTTCTTGTGGATGTTAGAAAAATAAGGTATTGTAGAGGAACAATAGAAATGGTCTCCAGATTCTTTCCAAAGGTACAAAGTCCCTAGACCCTATTGCTGAAAAATCTTGCATTATCTTTCTATTCTGAGAACATCTCATATGTGATAAGGTTGGCCTAGTGTGATATCTTCATATTAAACCAATGTATTTTTGAAATGTCACCCTAAAAATTGTGTATTCCATGTTCTAGATATTCTAGTGAATCGAATGCCAATGGTCACTTCGGAAAAGGTCTTCAGTGGGTTCCATACATTTTTCCGCAATCAGATCAACTAGATTTACACAAAAATACATTCACCCTGAGAACTCCTTGATCCTTTCATACTTTGGCTGATCCAATTTTTAGGATTTAGCATTTGTTTGTTACTAAAAGGTATGTTTTCTCACTGGATAAAGAAACATTGCTTCAGACTACAACCTCATGAGGGTGTGACTAGATTCAGGAGAATCTCTATATGTTGACAAAAGTAGGTCGTCTGTTAGGATTAAAATTTTCTATTCCATGAAGTTTTGTAAGTGAAAATGGTACAGATATGCAGTCAACTGTAGAACCTACTCAAAGAAAAAACATTTCATTAATTAACTTAGTAGTTAGGCCAATGTAAGAAAAAATACAGACTTTGCATGTAAGTCATAATTCCTTCCCTAAAATGCACCAATCCTTTAAAATATCCTTTTTCCTTTCTAACAGACAACATAGATTCACATAGGAGAATTAAGTGCATTGCAGACATTTGCTTGATTTTGCTCTGCATGCCTGGTTTTGTTAATGGAGCAGCATAATCAGTATTCTATTTGAGATAACTGTCCCCAGTTAGAACTGGAGTATGGGAAATGAAGCAATGCCTAACTTATGTTTTTTAATAGATGATGTAATATACGCAAAACCAGATATATCTAAAGCCCATGACTTTCATATTCCCAACCCTGTCACTGTTGATTAAGATAAAGCTCATTGTCATGTTTTTCTGCTGGGTCACACACCTCTTATGACCTTGTTAACAATAAACTTGAAGTCAGCAGATTTATGAATTTATGAAATTATATGTGTATATGGGCAAATTTTTCAAAATAATTTAATGAGGAAGTGATCTTTTCCAGAATTTCCAGCGGAGATATATGGCTTTGTTGAAAATGTGACATCCTCCTACATTTCATCCATTTAAATATTCAGATCCTTGCTGCAGTGATTATTTTCTTAAAACATTTGGGGTTTGTTTCTTTTGCAACTAATAGAATAACCGAGCCAGCAATTGTGCAACATTATCCATGAACTGGGAACTGCCTGCTGGGGGCATGGACAAACAGAAAAGGATTCTGTTGGATTTCCTGAACATGTAATGACCTCATGCTGGCAACAAACTCTTGAAGAGCTTCCTGCATTGCTAGATAGATGAATTTGAATCACAGTGAAGGGCAAATGATAATTATGAAGCAGCGTCAAAGTTTGATTCAAAGAAGTATGTCTCTATCAGGATACAAGATATGTTTTGTTCTTAATGTATTTTATGACTTTACATGACAGTAAGCAACATTGTTATTGATTGTGGAAGGTATTCAGAGTGTGTCAAAATGTATCAAAGTGTAAATTCAGCTGGAGCAATAAATAAGGCGAATAAACCCATTCAAAATTGTGAGTTTGGTGTAAACCTACATATAAATCTGTGCAGTCTGCATGACTCATAAAGAGTATTTCCTTGAGAAATTTATGCTAGTTTTTTCTAGCTTGGTTAGGAAGATTGCAAGTTAGCCTCCTTGAATTTGTTGAGGCTGCTGGAGAAATCCCGAAATTTGGGTGTAGAAGGGAAAATTTTGTAAGAATGAACAGCAATGCAGTAACAGAGTGAATAAAACTAATTTTCTTTTCTGTTTCTAAAACCAGTTCAGAGTTTGACCATGCTTTTGCCTTTCCTTTACCTGAACCAGATTGTACAGTGTCAGAAGAGAAAGTATTGGCAGTCCTGCTTTATAACAACCATAATAAGTGATGGGTGAATTTTGCATGTATGTATACACATATATATATATGCAAGAATTCTAGTTCCACCCTGCAAACATTCTAAAAAGTGTATTTTAGGGATGTGTGCTAGAGCAGTGCTTAGCTAAAACACCTTGCTGTGCAGTTGTTATATCTAATTAATTACCAGTAATCTGCAGGTGTACTAACCACATGGTTTTCAAGATGCCAAATAATGTGAACATTAATTCAGAAGTATTTTATTTCCTAATAACTCACCAAAACTCAGATTCTTATTGCTAGTATTTGTTGAGCCTAGTGGACTGGAGGATCTGGAGGAGGTCAGCAGCTGCACTTTCAGCTAGCTAAGTGTGCTGACCAGCAGCGCGTTAATTCACAACAGCCACTTATGTCCTCCTTCTGTAACTTTTCCCATGCTTGTTACACCACAATAATTATGATAGCTCACTTTCTCCACTGTTGGCCTTTGCCCTTAACAGCTTCCTGCAGCAATCCCTAAATTGAGATTAGGGAATTGTAGCCTGAAGATAAAAAATCCTTTGTTTTGATTTCTGAATCTGCTGGTCTATTGAATTCTAAAGGAAGGAGAAAATGCCTTTCTTTAAAATTTATTCTAATTTCATTAGTCCATTGTTCTTTTGCTTTCAATTGCATTTCTTTGTTAGCTGAACTCAAACTGAATAAAAATAGTATGCTTGAACATAAGCAGAAATTGCTAGCATTTTGCAGTGCATATTAGTTGCCTTCTGCTGATGATTTGATAACCTAGTTCATTGCATATGGAAGTAAGTTCTCCTATATTAGGTTGATGAGCCAATGAAATGTATTTTTGTTATGTTCTGGTTGCCACCTGAAGCCATTAAGGTGGGTAACAAAAGCTTTTTTAAGAAGTTTTTATAATTAATATTACAGAATCTTAGTCTTTTTTTTCTTTTATAATGACACCAAAATACTGGCTTACTTCCATGTGACTTTGCTGTCTTTGGAATGTTTCTTCTGTGGTAAGTTGTAGGCATACCCGTGTGAACACGTAGTGTGTGTTTTACTCTGTCCAGGTGAAAAAAAATTCTGAGTATTGAAGGAGTTCAGAAAAATACTTCATCTAATTGGTGACAATTCATTGAGCTGTAGTAGCCTTGATCTTTAAAAGCTAAAACAAGACAATATTTCTAGTACCTTGTTTCTAATATTTTTGAGAAGTGGGTGGAAAGGGTGTAAAAATATATACTGAATGCACATGCATGTGTACTGCATATATCAAGTGCTACAGAAAGAAATACTATTGCATTGCAATTACTAGTGCCTCAGGGTGTGACTAGTCTTCCCTTCTGCTTCAAAGACTGTTTGGTTAGGTCTGTGTGCCTGCAGGAGTGTTGTTCTTTGGTCCAAAGTGGCATTGCTTTAGTCAGCTGCAGGTATTAAAACTTGGAAAAGCAATTCCCATGTTGTATTGGCACTTCTCATTGAATTGTCAAAAAACCCTGTGTTTGAGGAATTATAGCACTAAGAATTAGTCATGGATTTGTAGACTATCACTTTACTGGTAAATTTGCGCATTTTGCTGTAGTACTTTGTGGCTAAAGAATTGAAGGCTGTCACTACTTGGTCTTTATTTCTGATCTGCAGCTTCAGTGGGTTTATAAAGCAATAGTTGTGTGCCAGCTGAAAGAGCTCTTATCCATTACGTCTGTCATTCCAGCCTTAATAAAGGGGACTAGGCAATAGCAGGTTAGTCTTACAGTAGCAGGCCTTCAAGAATGTGCTAAGGAGCAAGGAACCACTAAGGTTTTCAAAGCCAATTTGCAAATATATTTCAAACTCAACTTGTCAAAGAACTTATTGTTCTGTAAGGACCCTTTATTTATGAAATTACAGATCCTTAAAATACGAGAGAAAGATCAGTATCTTACATCGGTATCATTTATCTGTGTTTTACACTGATGTAGGCTGTAATGATTTTAGGGAGCAGAATCTGAATTTGTGGTATTTGAATGTTAATTATGTAATTATCATTTTCTTATGAAACGTTCTTCAAACAAAATAGGAAATAGCTGTAAACAGCGTCTGTACTCTGTGGTTTGATCTGCTTTTACTTAGGTCATAGTTTTATTTTACAAATGCAGTTCTCTAAATATATTTCAGTGTAAATAGTTGATATATTCTGTGAATCATAATGACACACAGTCAGAACCTCATATTTTTATGGGTCAGAATGGTCACCTTTCTGCTGCTTTTTATTTCAGCAGTCAGTTTAATTTATCCCTTAAGCATTAAGATGAAGTAGCACAAGCTAAATTATTATTTTATTTAGGTTTCGGTATTTAACAGCGTTTCCTTTTTCTCCTCCTATATTGCCTCTCCCCAAGATTCCTGCTTCTAATAGACATGGATCCATGGAGAGGATTATGCATATATATATAGGCATCATAAAGGGACACAGGAAAATAGTTCTTGCAGCTTGATAAAGTTTAATACATGGGTAAGGCAATGTTTTAAGCCCCTGAAAATTAACTGAGTTGTGGTAATATACAGTGATTTTCATGTTGTGGTACTAATCAATACATACATTTCTTAGCAAGAGGACCAAACAGTGTGAAAACCCAGTGGGCTTCTGAATTTAATAAAAAAAATGAATGATTTCTCAGTGATTTTGTTTAACTGGTAGACTTCAAGGTATCCTTTACACTGAGATAGACAGGAAATCCAAAGTCTCATCCATAGATACAGATGAAAATTTATGTGTCTAAACTAGAATTATAGGAATTTTACACAGAGTAATCTTTTTGTAGAAAAAAATGTAAAGTAGCTTCAATGAATATATGGTGAGCCAAATTCTGACCATGGATATATCTTTGGAAGCTCTTATAACTTTGAGTGTAGCTCTTTCTTCAGTGAGAATAGAGCTGGGTTTAAAATATTTCAGAAGGTCAGAAATCTCTGACATCTGATGTCAAGCATAAGATCTTTCTAAAGATGAATTCCCCAAACTAAAATCACCATCTCAACATTGTTTTAATCTAAATATTTCTTACGTGCCTTTCATTGCCAGAAACAGGAATGTATCTGAGGTTGTGGCCTCTTACCACAATGTGCTTGAGTTACCCAAACTGCATTCGATGCCTCTGAAATGTTTTTAGAGTTCATATAAAACTCCGTTTACTTCATTTCATTATTTCCTATGAAGACTAGTATTGCCAGAAATTTTCCAAGCTGATTCACAGCTGACGCCCAGCTAGTGATGACTCTGCATCCTTTAGAATGGCTGCAGTTCTTGTGTACTTTAAAAGAAACTGAGGCCATTCCCATGAGAATGAATTTAAATGCAAAAATTTTTCTCTGTAAGGGTTGGTTTTATTTTGTCTTTTTTTCCCCTGCTGTGTAATGCACTCATTTCTGTTAGCTTTTTGAAGTGAAGCAGTTGAACCTCCTATGGGAAGTGGCACAAATACATTTGGACAGGAGTTAAGATAGATATAATAATTTAAATTATTATTTTAATTAATTTTTAAAAAAATTTGCAAAGGTTCATTTTTCCTGGGAGAAAATGAATAGGGGGTAAAATTAAAAGAACTGTAAATGTCAGAAAGTCTGAAAAATGCAATTTGTCTCTGGGATTAATTTATTGAATAAGAAAATCACTTCTATTGTTACTGTCCTGTTGCATACATCATTATTTTTAGTGTAACAGTACCAAGAGATTGCAGTCAAAGTCGCAGCCCTTTGTGGGTGTTACACAAATATAAGTCCCTTGCTCTTAAATGTTAGTAAGAATTTTGCTTTCATAAAGAGTATTCAAAACTGTCAAAGTGCCCAAAAGTTTAATTAATCTCCTAAGTTATCACTGGAAGAAGTATGTAAACCTAACTATAAAATAAGCCAGTAATCAATTTGGGGACTGTGTTAAACATATCTGACATTGTGGTGCTTCCTGTGACTAGACAATCATGAAAATCTTGAATTATTTAGTATTGGTCTATTGGTGTATGCACACCCAAAATATTATTTATTTTTTTTACAATATGGCAGCTTTTTACTAAGAACCTGCTTACTGACAACCTTACAACAAGAAATCTGAGGCATATAACTTGAAGCAGAATATAGAAAATATTGCAGAAGTTCCTCCAGTTCCTGTCAGAAGAGTAGTTATCTCTGGTTGTACCTTTTTGGCTTTGCCCTCTTATTATTTTACATGTTTTGCTTTTCTAATTTGGTATCATTTTACTGTAAAGGTGGTGAAGCACTGGAACAGGTTGCTCAAAGAAGTGGTAAATGCTCCATCCCTGACAGTGTTCAAGGCCAGGTTGGACAGAGCCTTGGGCAACATGGTCTAGGGTGAGGTGTTCCTGCCCAGAGCAGAGGATTTGAACTAGGTGATCTTAATGTCCTTCCCAACCCAAACCGCTCTGTGATTCTGTGATGTCTTCCTCTTCATCTGGGTTTTCATTCCCATTCACTTTCCACGTAATGGTTGAGTTGAAGTAAGTGTTACATTTATGTCCTGCCATGTTCACCTGTTTGTTGTGTCTCAGTCAAAAAGAATTGCCAAATCTTTTGTGCATGGGTGTATTACTTTTCCTAATGCTAGAGTATTTCTGAGTGTTTGGCCAATAAGCTTAAAGCAAACATGCCTTGAAATCAAAAAGATTGGATAATGTGTAAAGCATTGACTGAATATTGGACTTATTAATTATAGGTTAATCCGTTTCTTAAATAAATAGCACATCTGTACTAATTGCTGCTTTCTTCATTTACAGATGCTGAGCCACGGTATTTGGTTTCAGTAAGACCAGCACGTGTTTCAAATAACAAGAGATCTTGTTCAGGTATTTTACCATTACTGTGTATCTTTCTTACAGTAGTTGAAGAAAAACAGAATCTTTTCCTCTATTTCTCTGAAAAGATATTAGTAACTGTAGATGCTTGACTGGGATACACAAGTTCTGTAAGCAGGAAGGTAAAACATAGGACAGTATTTCCTAGTCAGTAATTAGTCAAACATGTGAAGTTCAAAGTATGAACGGGTTCCTAAAGATTATTCTTGTAAAAAGTTATTAAAAATGAGAAATGAATTTAGAATACTAATGTCTGATGTTTAAAGAGGTCACAAGTGCATGCGAAAAAAGTGATCTGGTGTTCTGAAGCTAGTCTTGCTAAGCTACCAGTAAGGATTTCTTCATCCATAGACATGTTAATGCTCTTTGTTTCTCATTGGAAAATGGTAACGTGTGTGTGTCTGTGTGTGTGTGGATTTGTGTGTGTATATATATGTATATATCTGTAAGTCAATATTACTACTAATTTTTCTGATACATTGAGTTAAGGAGAGTGGGATGTTTCTAGTTTAAACTGTATGTAGCAGAGTAGAAATCTGGATTTGATTCTCATCTGTTCCAAAGATTTTCTACATCATCTCAATCATGTCATTAATATTGTTAGATTTTAATTCCTTAATTTAATATGGAGATGATTGTCAGGATCACTGGACTGTTGAGAAGAACAAACTGGTATGTGTATATGATTTTAGTATTCAGCAGGGCCTGTTGCAGTAGGACAACGGGTAATGCTTTGGAACTTAAGGAGAGGAGATTCAGACTAGATATAAGGAAGAATTTTTTTTTGCTGTGGGGATGGTGAAACACTGGAAGAGGCTACTCAGAAGCTGCAAATGCCCCAGCCCTGGAAATATTTAAGGTCAGGCTGGATAGGGCTCTGAGCAGCCTGGTCTAGTTGAAGATGTCCCTGCTCATTGCATGGGGGTTGGATTAGATGACCTTTTTCTAGTTTCCGGTAACTGCATGGAATTAAATTCTTGCTCTTGGCCAGAAGTTAAACTGTATATCTGGAAAGATTTTGAAAGATGATTTAGTTTTCAGATGCAACATATATATGTATACATGTATATATGTATGTATACACATACATATACATGTGCATATATGTATATATGCATACGCATATATTAAAAAAACCCAACAAAACAAAACAAAGATAAGACAAAACAAAACAAACCTTCCCTTTCCCTCCCTGTCCCATACACTATTTGGATGTTATTAATTTTTGTATCCTCAGCTGACAGAAACTGATTTGTGGAACAGGATTCAGATAATTGACTTTTCAGTCCAGCAGATAAAGATGTAAGAACAGCTGTTGCTTTAATGTTAGCTACACATACAGCAGGCCGTTTTAGTAGTGAGAACAGTTACACTGTGAAAATCACCAAGAATTGTGGTAGATTCTGAGTTGCTGCAATTTTAAATTTACGAATGAAAACTGGTTACATTTCTGGAAGAGACACTCTAGTTCATACTACTATTAATACAGAGCAGTTGTATGTTTTGTGTCCATACAGATCAGCATAGATGATCACCAAGGTAGTTCCTGGTTTTACAGTGTATAAATCATTGCAGTCTCTAACTCGGATGTAATGGCGTAATAAGTCGTAATCAAAATCATATATAGATCCACCCAAAAGCCAGTACAATTTCAAGTTATATGAGAGCTTAGGTTTTATTTTCCTTAAAGCTCACATATTTTCCATGTTTCCTCAACAAGTGATCAAGAAAGGGATTTCCCTATAGGTAGCAGATTTGCCAGACAGTTTGCTGAACGACCAAGCTGTTTGGTTTTAGTTTTTGTTTAAAAATGGAGAAACAGTATAGGACCTAGTTCAGAAAACAAAAAAATTCTTTTGGCATTTGCTGTTCTGGAAATTTCATATGTTCAGCAGTATTTCAAATGGTAGAGAGTGCTTGTTTTGGTTTTGTTTGGGGGGTGGGGTTTATGTCAAAATACTCATCATCAGTATAAAGTAAAAACTGCCATGGTTAACATTTCTAAATGCACACTTATGCATTGGTTGAAAGTACAAATCAGACTTTCACTGGGCTTGTTAAGTGAAAAGCTATAAGGGTTCAAAAAGCATGAGAAGAAAGTCAGATCTCTTTCACAACAGTAAAAAATATAACTCTTAGATTAGTGGCTTATAAACTTTAAGGGAATTTGTGGTCACCTGGACATTTTCAGGTGGGACAGATACTTTATATTTTTGAGGTACATAATGTGTTGTGAGGAATACAGGAATTTCCTTTAATTAATCCTCTTCCAAACACCAAATATCCCCCTTGGTCTTGTAGCAGTCCACAAACTACAGGTTCATAATAGTTGCTCTAGATGATTTCTTCATTTCCAAGTGTTAGCTTTTACACTTTCTTTAAAGAAAGTTCTTTCTGTGCATGAGAGTTGTGCTACTTTATACAAAGCAAAGGTGAATTTAAGTATCACGCAAAAGCTGATCATTTTCAGTGCAGTAGGTGGCTGAAAGAAGAAGCTCCCCTAGATCCAGACACTAACTCAGATCTGCCCAGGCTTAAAAGGAAAAGAATTTTTAGGTTCAATTTTACCCTTGATGAAGAACGCTGTAAAAAGCATGACTTATCTGTGGAAGTAATTTCAGTGCTACTAAGAATCCTGCCAAGTTACTATTTATGTCACATCCAAAGAGAGGACTTCCTGATGCCCTGAACTCTGTGCAACACTTTCTGTGATGCAGTTCAAGACAGCCAGAACTTCAAACTTAATCTGCTTATTCTTAATAGCTTATTCTTATGCTAAGCATACTGCAAAAACTTTCCCCTACATACTGCAAGAGAAAGAAACTAACTTTTAGTTGGAACTGTATGTTTCTTATGTAGGTCGGACCAAGAATCAAAAGCCTCTGCAGCTGGTAGTTGGCACTCTCACCCCAACCTCCGTGTTTCTCTCCTGGGGCATCCTAGTCAACCCTCAGCATGACTGGACAGCAACTACTAACTGTGCTAGTGACAGGTAACTAACTGAAAATCGTTTTTTATTATGATCATAATTTAAATCAGTGTACTTATGTGGTGTGGCTGAAAAAAGTTTGACAGTGGAAATTATAAAGTTGGAAGCAATATTCTGAAAATGAAGTAAGTTTTCTCATTTACTTAAATTAGTTTCACAAGTTTTTCCTTGTCTTCTTTAACGAGTACTCTTGGCTCTACCTTTGTGTCTGAATCAATTGAAAGAAACTTTGTTAAATCATAGGAAATTTGTTGGTTTAATGTTGGCCAAATAGAAGTAAAGTAAGTCTTTTGTTGTACTGTGCCTTGTTTTAATGCTATTTGACTTTTGTTTCCTGTGTTTGGTCTTATCACTACACTGCTTTCCTGGTGCTGATACAGTGCAGCTTTCATTAATTTTCTGTTTTAATTAAAAGAAGATCTCTTCTACTATAATATTTTTTGTGTTGTGGTAATTTATTTAATGAGTGGTACAACAGGTGTGAAGCTCAGGAAGACACGCCAAGTAGCAGTCTCAAGAGAAGTCATAGCGCTGGGTAGCTTCACAGCACACCATTACATTTTAGGCAGTTCTGGGCAGATGAGTAAAATTCATCTGCTGCCATTACTGAAATTGTTAATACAGATGTTTCCCTGCTCTGTCATTTGGTGTTCTTTGTATTCTTCCTTTTATGTCAGAAGAGTTTTTTTTGTCTTCATTTATATTATGTGAAGCTCCATTCAACTCAGCAGTGTTTTGTGAAACCAAGAAGAAACTTTGTGCACCCGTGTTCAGGATGCATCTACATCTGGTTTGCAAATATCATCTTTTGTTTTTCCAATGTATCTTTGCATTATAGAAAATATTTTCTTTTTTTTTTTTTTTTTTTTGCCATCCTTCTAATTTTTTTCCCCTAATTTGCATCTGTCTAATTTAGACATGAATCTGCTTACTTTGGCATTTATAATGAAACTCCCCTTGATACCATTAAACTCGATGTCAAATGTAGTTTATGCTAAGAAAAGTACAAGACTTGAAGTCATATAACAGATTCTTCAACATTTGTATCTATTGCAGAGGCAGTCCACTTGATCCTTTCTCATCTGGCATGTTCTCCTTACTGTGACGTGTTGAAATGTACTGTTAGTCATCCTTAAGACCATTGTATAGCCATGACCTGTAGTCTTTGACATTGGCAGTATGTGGCACGTATGACCACTTATTTCAGTTAATATCCCACCAAGTATTAGATCTGTAAATATGGAGGACCTAAAATGGAGTCACTGTTCTCAGCCTCACATTCTACCATCACTGGATGGACATTAGGCTTTTGTACAAATCTTGCATAATGTAAGCTAGTTGAATATGTTGCTGACTCAGATAATTAAAACCACATGGAACAACATGGATATGCTGGCCAAGATTTTGTCTACTGAGAATCTGACCTCAGAGGGGTATTCCTTAGAAGATCTGGTTTTGTGAGGAAATAAGCTCTGAATAAAAGGTGCCATGTTCTCAAAAAGCAATGGTATCTTTTATTGCTTCAGCCAAATTACTGCTTAATTATTGGATAAGTAAGTAACACATAATTTCTGTATTATTCTGAATCTATGAAGTACTTTACACAAAATTCCGATGAAGAAGAAGTTCCCATCCCATTTTTTGACAAACCATTCTTTGGTTGCTTAACTCTCTAGGGATTAAGGGCATAAGCCAATAGAGTGCTACGTATTTGCTGAAAATAACCCCAAACCCTAAGTTTTTGTGAAAGCAAGATAAACGCTGCTATTTGTGTGAAATTTTAAAGCCTCCTTGAAGTGGCTATAATCCCTGGTCAGAGCCTTAGCACTAGAACGCAGAACAAAATAAAACAAAACTAAACAAAGAGACCAACAGAAAACCTCAGGAGATCAGTTTTATATAGCTGATGAAAATTATGTTGTCATGGGTTCAGCAGTAGCAGTCATTTTTCTCCTTCTTAGTACCAGAAAGGCTCCACCAATGTAGAGTTAGATTTCTTCACATCTTCTATTTTCTGATGCTGGTATGTGGTAGTTAATAACCTGCTGCACAGTCATATTCCTCTTTTTTATATTTCTGACGCAGTAGATAAAATTCTTTCTTCTCTTTCTATGTTCAAACAGCCAGTAGTGGACAGAACTTTCATAATAAACATACTGTGGCTGTTTACTGTCCATTTAGGTCTGAAAAAGACAGTATAGACTGCTGTATAAGCTTTGGGGGGGGGGGGGGGGGGGCTTTGCTTAGGTAAGAGTAATTCTACAGATCCCAAAACAGAGCAGGGTGTTGAAGAAGCAGACTTTCAGTTCTTTAGGAGGGAGAGTTGGGGGAAGGAGCACAAGATATTTTTTCCATACAAGACAAAACCAGTGTTTGTTAAGCGAATAATGTATTTTACTCTATCAAGTGGATTGCATAGAAGAAAAAACATGCTTCCAAATAAATATGAAATAGAAAGTTAAAGCCAGAAGGTTTGATTTTTCATGAAATACATCTCAGTTAAGGACTTTGACAAATTTGCATTTATATTGTTTAAATTTGTTTGCCCATGATTTTTATGTCCTCCTATCTTAATATTTGCAAGTAGTACAGATTTTGTGTTTTACTTAATTTGTACCTGAGGTTAAAAAAAAAAAAAAAAGCAAGAAAAAAAGAGAGGGAAGACAGAAGAATCCGTATTATCCGTATTTACTCTTTATATTGCACAGGACACAAGTAGCACTTTTTAAACCCTAAATTCCAAAAGGTATGTGCATTCATCTCCTTTTGTGCCTGTCCGCAAATCTTTGTCACTGTGCAGCTGCCAAATTAATCACACTATCTGTTGCAAATGTCATAGAAAAGGTACTTTAAGCTTAGCAGAATTCCTTAAGGAAAACCTACTGCAGCAGATAACTGAGTTTCAGATGATTTTGAATTACTGCTGTGAGATTATATGCTAAGAGCTTGCTTAAACATGAAAAGATTTGTTGGTGGCCAGCATCTTATTCTTCAGAACCTCTAACTATTCATTTCAGTTGTTCTGCTAAAAAATAGAAGTGAAAAGAGTGAATGTTAGAGATCACGTAAAAGTGAAAACTAAATTAGTGTTATAGAGACGTAAGTGGTAGCCATCAGTGATGTAACTCTTTCCATCATTTTATACATTACTTTAAAGTAAGCTTGGCAATAAAAAGGAAAAGGTATAATTAATTTCATATGCCAATTTGCAAAACACTCAGTATGTGAAGAATCATAGTTGGAACAATTTCTTTTAGTACTTTCTAACACTAAATGGATACTGTACTTCCAATGAAGTCTAACTATCAAAAAATAAATATGTACGTGTATATGTCTGATTGCATTCCTGTGCACTAGAGTGAAATGAATTTTATAATCTTTTATCTATGGCAACAAAAAATCACAGAACAGGAATGTTCTTATATCTCCAAGGCTTAATTGTTTGTTTACTGTTATATGTGACTAAAATAGTCATGATTAAATTGTTTGGAGTTCTGGTTTGGATATGGTTCCAAGTAAACCCATGATATTTATAAAACTGAACTAATCTGAAAATCTCATAAAAGCATATGCTTTATAAGATTTCCAGTATCTAATTTTTGTGCCCAAATGTTTGCCTGTACAAGCATTTTCTGGGAATCTGGCTAAGAAGAGATTTGATTAAATTGGAAAAATTGCAGTGGAATTCTTATCAAGGCAGTGTCATGAAAACTTAATGTTTTGCTTCTATTAGCAGCAATGTGCAAGCAGTAACTGGATTTTATTACTTTTCTCATGTTTTCAGTTATATATATTGGTTGGTTGATACTGTATTTTTTTCTAAAAGGAAGATTTGAAAAAGGAAGAAATTAAGACGATCAATAGAATTTAATTATTAGAATGTTCTCAGGCAGGCACTGAAATTAAGCTTTATTTGGCAGCTTGTTGGTCAGGTTTAACGATGAATTGTTGTTCTTTCATGACAAAACTTGGCATTTCTGTATTTTTACTCTATAAACAAATGACTGCATTTCCCAAGAGTACATGTTGTTTACAATTTGGATATTATTTATTAATACTCAAGCAATTGTGACTTGCAAGTTGTTAAATGGATATTCATTTTGGTTGCTTTTATTGTAATAGTTGAGGAAATTCTATCATCACAGTCAGTGTTGTTAGTATTGGTGACAAGCTTCCACTGAAATAATTACACGTTTGGTGAAGTTTTTATGGGCTTGGAAATACTGGAATTGAGAGCACATTTCTTCTGTGCTATATGTTTCTATTTCTAATGGCATAGTGTGGCACATCTTGTCAGATTTTTAATAGTCTTGAATTGTAATGAAAGATTTTTTTGATATGCAGGTGTTCTCAGTATTTTAATTCATTAATTAAATTCAGTTATTTAATTAAAAAAAAAAAGCCCAAACAAGCAGGGGGAAGGATGTTGCAGGTGTGGAGACAGTGAAACACAATATTCTCAACAGTAGAAGCAAGTGGGAGCAGCCACTTAAAAGCCTATTCATTATGAGCAAGTTTTTGCTCAGGTTTTTTTCCTCATAATTTCAGATGCAACTATTGATTAAGACTGTTAAATAACCAAAATGGATCAGTACACTGTTTTCTTTCCATCACATACAATCACGTTATTTCTATCCCATTAAACTAAAGCAGGTAGGAAAATCTAAGGACGAAAACGAAAACAAATTAAATTTCCTCTTTCTGGCAAGCTGAGAAGGAAGCTTGTTCTCCTCAAGATTCACATTTTCATCATAGGTCTATCTACCTATTCTAAACCCCTTACCAATAGACTGTATGAGGTCCAGCAAGATGCATCTACGTTGCAGATGGACTTGCTTATTAATGTTACAACCTTTGCAAGATCGTGACATATTTCAAGGAAGTTTTTCTTGTCTGTTCATGTCTGTGTGACTATGTATGAACAGGTTAAGAGGATAAAGGAGAAGAAATTTTCATTTTCATGCTACTAATAATTTCTTGTTAAAGATTCGTTGTCAGTTCAACTGATAGGCATCTGAAATGTGACTAGATCACAGCCCACTGAAATAAGGATGCCAATTGATACTTGATGGCCCAGGAATCAATAAGATGAGAGAGGAGAGTCACTACTTGTCATATTCCTTTCCTTTCCAAGTTTTCGGTTAGACTGTGGCTTGTTTTGAATGCAAAGTAGTATAGCTGATGGAAAGAGTTATGTAAGCCAGGATAAATATTGACTTCATAACCTGATAAAATACCTGAATGAGCTGAATTGTAGCAACTAAACCAGGAGAACCTGTATTTTTGGTGCAAAGAAAATAAATTTGACTATTATGAGATAAAACATGTAAACAAAATGAATTTTTGTGTATGAAAATATTTTCCATGATTGGCACTTGTCTTAGGTTGTGATTTAATAATGAAGGAGGAATTTCTGTGTACTCAACAGTCATTTTCTACGTATGTGCTACTCTGGAGATGTGTTGCTGTAGCTTTGGCAAAAGCAGCTTTACGCATTGGCAGTATTATGTTTGGTCCATTAAGTCACTTTAATCTGGACCTTTGATACCTTTTGAGTTGATTACAGGACATTTTTATTGCTCTCTTAAAGTGCCTCCCTTTCTCTACATGTATTTTCCTATATAATATCTGGCTTACATCCCACAAGCCAAATTTCTTCTTCTTTTTGCTCCTGAATGATTATTGGGCATGTATGTGGTGGTTCAGAGTTATGTTTGATTTATGGCCTTAATTTGCTCTATTGATGTGTGGAAAAATGCAATTGGATGGAGTTCATTCTTTTTTTAGCTGATGCAGAAGTAAGATGGATATGGACAATGGATATGCTTTTTTAAAGTTACGTGTAAAAATTTTCAGTAAAGTTTGGATTAAAAAAATTACAAACCTCTCTGAGATATTTTTCTGCCCCACTCTGGCAGTGATTCAGCACATATATTGAAAATGAGATGCTAGCAAGCAGTGGAGCTCTTGTGCTATAACTCTCACCACTTGTGTTGTTATTTACTGGTTAACATTGCAGTCATACTTTTTTAGAGAGGTGCTGCTTGCTTGAATTGGGAAATTTCTGTAGAGATATTTTTACTTTCATAATCTGTTAGCAATTCATCATGTTACTGATTTAAACTGCTGGAAGTAATGTTGTGGTTTACTTTCTTGTTTGAAGTGTAGGCAGTACCGAGTGGAATCACAGAATAGGATCACATTTATAATATAAATGCCAACTATTACTGGCTTCCGCTTCAGTATATTTTTGGACTAATTCTGAGGGGATATCCTCTGGACAGAAAAAATAGGAGATTTTGAGAACTTGGTTGAGGCTTCCTTACTCTCCTTGACTCATGGTTAGGTTGACTAGTTAGAATCATACAATCATAGAATCGTAGAATAGTTAGGTTTGGAAAGGACCTTAAGATCATCTTGTTACAACCCCCTTCCCGTGGCCAGGGACACCTCACACTAAACCATGCCACCCAAGGCTATGTCCAACATGGCCCTGAACACTGCCAGGGATGGAGCATTCACAACTTCCTTGGGCAACCCATCCCGGTGCCTCAGCACCCTTACAGTAAAGAATTTCCCCTCATATCCAATCTAAACTTCCCCTATTTAAGTTTGAACCCGTTACTCCTTGTCCTCTCACTACAGTCCTTTATGAAGAGACCCTCCCCAGCATCCTTACAGACCCCCTTCAGATATTGGAAGGCTGCTATAAGGTCTCCAAGCAGCCTTCTCTTCTCCAGGCTGAGCAGCCCCAATTTTCTCATCCTATATTCATACGGGAGATGCTCCAGTCCCTTGATCTTCCTCGTGGCCCTCCTCTGGACTTGTTCCAAAAGTTCCATGTCCTTTTTATATTGAGGACACCAGAACTGCACACAATACTCCAAGGCTGACCTCACAAGAGCAGAGTAGAGGAGCAGGATCACCTCCTTCAACTTGCTGTTCACGCTCCTTTTGATGCAGCCCAGGATGCCAGTCCCAACACTGATCCCTGAGGGACACCACTCGTTACTGGTCTACAGATGGACATTGAGCCATTGAGCACAGTGCTTTGCATGCGGACGTCCAGCCAGTTCTTTATCCACTTTCAAATTGATGTCTCTCCAACTTAGAGACAAGGATGTCGTGTGGGACACTGTCAAGCACTTTGCACAAGTCCAGGCAGATGACAGCAACTGCTCTACCCCTGTCCATCAGTTCTGTAGCCCTATCATAGAAGGCCACCAGATTGGTCAGTCAAGACCAATCCTCTTAGTGAAGCCATGCTGGCTGTCACCAACCACCTTGTTGTTTTTCATGTGCCTCAGCATGCCTTCCGCAAGAATCTGCTCCAAGATTTTGCCAGGCACAGAGGTGAGGCTCACTGCTCTGTAGCTCCCTGGCTCATCCATTTTCCCCTTCTTGAAAATAGGGGTTATATTTCCCTATTTCCAGTTGTCGGGAACTTCACCTGACTGCCATGATTTTTCAAATATGATGGACAGTGGCTTAACAACTTCATTTGCAGCTCCTTCAG
>JANRGW010015905.1:32448-54349 GCA_024733675.1 Psilopsiagon aymara
TCCAGGAGCAGAGGGAAGAAAAAGGGGGAAGTGAGTGAACAAACTGCATGGCTGATTTATGGCTTAAACCACGACAAATGAACACCTCCTTCTGATAGATGCATTTCATCCCTCTTCTCAGTCATATGAAAAGCAAGGTTACTTCTCAAGCTGATCATCTGCAACACACTTTTTTTCACTTGAAGGCACAATAGAAATTAACTTTGTTAATAAACAAGGTTAATAAACAAAGGAAAAAATAACTAATCTAAAAGGAAGATTATTTTTTATCCTTCATTAATGTCAATTATTGAAACCTCCAGTTAATTTCATATCACGTTCATGCCAATGTGAAACCATTATTAGGCAGCAGAGAGTAATGCCTTCCACAGAATAAGCAGCCTCTCTCCATTTCCCTGAGGAAAGGGCCATCCTGCTTGCTGAGATTTGCTTTCTTCCAACTTCTTAGACTTTGCAATGTGTCTGATGTGTACCCATCCATTGCTTTTAAAGCTTTTTATATATATATATATTTAGAATAGAGCAAAAATAGTAAACCTTAGGTAAATAAGTAAAGCTTTGTCTTCAAATGCTCGATTTTCATCGAAGTGTTCTTTCCATGAAATAGACCATATGTCATGAAATCCAAAATGGGCATTAACTGATTCTGACATTAGTGGTGTACAATTAACACAGAAGAGTAATTGTCTGAGTTACTTTCATCCTTGTAACTCAGATAGAACTGGTAAAAAAATCCACTTTAATTGTATTTACCAGTTTTGTATTGCTGTCATTACAGTCTATCTTTTCTCATAGACCACATGTATTATTAAGCTTTCAGAAGTTGTTCCCAGTACCCATGTGTGGTAGTGAATAGTGATACATAGTCTTTGGGATCAGCTGTTTTCTTCCTTTTAATAAATGTGGGGTCCTTTCACGTGTTTCTTATGTTTGTGGTATTAAATGCTGGAATGCTGGAAAAGATCCATACTTAAGCAAAAAGTAATCTGGGTCAAAGACAAGTGAGCAGCAGAAAAGTGCAAGTATTTTGCATAAAAATATGAGAATATGGGTGGCTGGCCAATTATACTTTGGAAATAATTTCACCGAATAAATTACTTTGAGTTAATCTCCTTTAAGCACTCAAGAGTGCTGATAGTTTACAAATGTACACCTGTTTCTGGAATAGTTTATGTTCTAAATATGTATTACTGAGAATTTATATATCTCCTGTGACCAAATTTGTATATGCATATGTTCCAGATGTTTTGTTGTAGTTAAAATTTCAGCATTTCAAAGTCTTCTGGTCTACTCTCCAGTGAGTGCTCAAGTGATTCTTAAAAGAAAAAAAGATTCATTCTTAAAAGAAAAAAAGATTCAGGATTCCTAAGCTGCCAAACACTGTGGTTTTATGAAGCAAAATATCTCAAGCTGAAAAAGAAGGAGATAAAAATGCTGTATTACTATACTAGCCCATGGGAATTGAAGCAATAGTGATCAGGGCGAGAGGCATATCCAGTGTTAACTTGGGGCAGGCATGGTATTGGATTGGAGCCCTCTGTTTTTATTACTAAGAAAGTTCAATTCTGGCAGTTATCCCAAGGCTTTTTTTTTTTTTCTTTCCTCTTCTCTCAGCTTAAACTGCGTGATAATAAGAGGTTGGTCCCTGTCACAATAATCAAACAAGGTAAATTTGTGTTGTTTGTTTTTTTTTTTTTTATTTGATTCTTATGCTGTGCAAGAGTAACTTAACATTAAAATAAAAAACAAACCAAACCTCTTAATCTCTGACTTGGATGGCATGTCATGCAGGTTCCCTTTTAGAATAGGTGGAACGTTACAAACTACCATGTCTTTTAATTACAAGTACCATTAAGCTGTTACTAACTCTATTAATAAAGTGAGCTACCACATTGCACGATAAGCAATGACTTAATTGAGTCATTAAATGGATATAGATCAGTGCTGATCTTTCAACTGGATTGTCCAGGTATGTTGATCTCACAGATATGCATAATTTGATAAGTGTGAAGGGCAGCAGTATGGATAAGATTCATGCTGCCAACTTTTTTGTGGGTATCTTCAGCTAAGTCATCGACTTAGACTCCCTCTTCTCTTTCCCTGGTCAGTGGAGATATCTACAGTAGGCTTACATATATTCTCCTTTAGAAATGCTTGTTTCTCTAGTAGGGAGAGGTAGTATAGTAGTAATTTTTGAAAATTAAGTACTGAAAAATAGCTGGTAGAAACTAAACTGCAATTAAAACTTGGTAACAGAAACTGTACAGAGAATAATTTTAATTAATAAAATCAAGTAAATTGTCTTTGCAGGTAGTTGACAGTTCAGGAAAAGGAAAACACTGGAGGGTGGAGTGAAAGCAAAATACAGTATTGCCACTAAAATATGACTGTATTGGCATACATACATCTTTTTTTGAAGACTTGTGAATGGCAGGGTAATGAGATGGCCTGGAGCTGGGCCTATATTAATAGAAGCATAGAATGTCATTTTTCAGCAAGGATATAAACCTGATATGCTAGGGGAAAGAGAGATGAACAGTTAAGAGGTGATGTAGAGGAAAAACAGTTTGAAGTCCCTTAAACTCAATGTAAATACAGGCAAGATTAAGATGGTGTCCTCATCTCCAGTTATTAAGTTGAGGGAAGATTTTTGGAACGCTAAAGCTTGTCTCAGGTGTAGTTTTGCCTCTTTTTTTGTTTGTCTGTTTTTAAAATTTATCTTCTGATATCCCTATGTTGTCTCCACAGTTATTCAAAATCGGACGCAGTCAAAAACTTCAAATAGTTCTTCTCTCCCAGGAGCAATATTAGGTGACTAGAAGATATTTTTATTATTTTCCTCATCATTGTCTGAGAATTAGAACTGTGTAAATACTTTTAATTTTCTTGATCTTGATAGTTCTTTTCTTGCATATCAAAAGGTATTTTGCAGCTGGTTCAGACAGTATTTGTTGTATCTTATGGTGGTACCGATGGTTCAAGGATGATGTAGCCTAAGGGAAATAGAATCATTTTATTGTCATAGTATTTAAAAGAATATATTATCATTGTTTAAGACATGAAGTTCTTACATATTTAATTAAAGTTCTGTGGCAAAGATCTTGCTGAGATGATGAGTTCTTTTTTTTTCTTTTTGATTTTAAGCTACTATGATAGCATACAGACAAACCTCTACTGATATATTAGTCTATAGTTATGTGTATTGTAACTTTCCTTGTAACTAGAGCTTACTGTTAGATCTCTGCCATAACTGTTTCTCTGAAAGCATTCAGTTTCATGCTTTCTGTTTGGGTTTGACCTGTAAGAACAGATAGGGAAAAAACAGGGAAAAAATAGGGAGAAGACTATCATAAGGAAAGGACTATCATAGTGCTTAGTGTGGTGAACCACTGGTATGCCTGAAGTAGATAGGAAAGGCTCACAGCATCACATTCCTCATGACCAATTTATTCCTGGATTCAGGAAGGTGTTTAGTCCTTTATATATACAGGCATACTTTATAGAACTGCATAACCTTGGCTTAAGGTTGCTTTGTGAGAGTTTTAGCGTATTTCTATGACTCAGATACTTGCTAACCATGTTTGGTGTTGCATCTTCCAGACCCACCAGACAGAATGTCCATGCATCTGTTCTACAGCAGAATTCCAGGGCTGTGTACTCCAGGGTTGAATGTTTTCAATTCTGATTAATTGTGAAATGGTAATACAGTGAGAGATATAAAGGGGAAATAACACCAAATAAGATTAATAATTACTGAATAAGACTAACTAACGTCACAGATCCTCAGACTACAGTCCCAGTGGTTCAGTAGTACTTGCTCACCTATCTCAGAGGGTAGACTGTATTTTTCATCCCTTCTGGAATTAATGACACTCATCTTTCTGTGTAGTGCATCTTATTGTTCCGGGTCTCAATGAAACTCAACAGAAACTTCCTCCTCTCTTGCCAATAGATGACATACCTCAAGCATCCACAAAAAGAATGGGTAAGCAGAAATGAACTAAGCTTGTATTGTTCACGAGCAGTATCAGAAGAGTAATAAAGTGAGATCATATGTGCAAAAAGTCCTTTTTCCTCCTTTACCCTATTTTTTTCTATTTGTCTAATTAATGAGTAGCTTGCACTTATAACAATTCACAGAAATCTACTTATTTTAAAACACCTGAATGGGTTTTTAAGATATTTCACAGACATTTAAAAGAATACGAAGTAGCTTTGATCCATGGAGAAGAGGAGGAAACTAGTTATTTTTATGGACTTCAGGGGGTTTATTTTGTTTTACAATCTATCCTTTTTTTTTTCCTAGGTTATATCTTTCAATATGTGTCTTTAAAAATGGAAGTCTGTGTGTCCATTTGAAAGACCAGATTTTCAGTGAATTTTAGCTGTATGAGTCCTGGCTTGAGTATATGTGAGAAATTGTTTCATGAAGAGACTCTAAATTTATTAACTGTAATTAAATCATTGAAAAATGGTAACCAGAAATTACAACATTCCAGTACAGGTTTCATGTGGATCTTTTGAATATGCCTGAAACCCACAGGAACAAGCTTAATTGAGGCTTTTGCTTAAGATCTGCAAACTAGCATACAACTATTGTCACAAACCTTAATAATGCCACCAGTACCTCTTTCACAGAGTAGAGTTCTGGAGCTGGTGACTTTTGGCTTGGCTTAATACTTAATTTGAACTCCAAACAACTGAGTCAGATTTTATTCTTTTTTTTTCCTTTCTTATTTCTGCTTTGTTTAATTTATTCTGCTGCTCCATTGATGGCCACGGCTCATTCTCAGGCTGGCTTGCCTTGCAGTGATTAAACAGCGGTGCTTGTTCCTGTTAAGATACAGTGTACATGTGAGGGTAGAGTTAGATAGTAGGAAAATATTTTAATGTGTTTGAGTAAGAAATAGAAATAATATTATGCAGGAAAACAATACTGTATTTTCAGAGAGGTCATAAGGTTCAGAAGTATGCACAGTAAAAGTGGCAGAATGTGACTACAAGCAAAAGATGGGAAAAATGACAAAGCAATTTCAGTTGACCTGGAGTTGTCAAACTTCCTCAGCAGGCTGACTGTAGAACTTGGGCTTCTAAAGTTGAATGCTCAGATATGTTTAAAATAGATAGCTGGTGCAATGCCAATTTGGAGCTATGGTTTTTGGTTGTTAACACAGACACCTTTGTGAAAATAACCAGAGCAGACAGATGATGTTTTGTTCCATTTTGTTTAATATGTGTTCCTTAATAGAGAATGTGAAGTACATTGGTATATACACAAATAACTGCTGGATTTCAAAGGCATGTAAAATAGGGAAGCATCATTGCTTGTAAAGCAAAAGTACTCTGAGAAAGAGTTTAAATGTATAATATAATTGACAAGAAGACATACTGTCCAAATGTATAGAGATACATTTCACTGATGTCTGAGAATGATATATGTCTACAATAACATGTAATAAGGCTTGTCTGTGTGCAGAGTTATGACAAATTATAGTTTGCTGACACACTGAAACTACTCTAATTCTGTATTATTTAGAAAAGTCAAAATAATGCATCAAAGAATATCATACTGATTGAATTCTTAAAGTTTATTTTTTGTTGGTTTTTTTCTATAAAAAATAGTAAAAATCTTACTAGTTTTTTTAAAAGAGTATTAGTCCAGAAAAATACCACAAAGTGTATTGCTTTAGTCCTCAGTGGAAAAAAAAACAGAAGTGTATTATTCAAGTCAAAATTAATTAATTATCATTATATGCACTGCTGGAATATCTTTCTATTTGTCGAAATAGAAGGCTGTTGTCATACTACTGTAATTTTTAGAAGTAATGTAAAGGAAAATAAGGACATGACTAGTGTGAAAATTCCATTGTATTTGAAAATTTATTAGACTATTCTTTTATACTGCTTAAAGCTATATTGCGTCTTTGAATTTTGAAAAGCATTTTTGCTGTTAATGCTTGAAATGCTAGAAAATGAAAAACATTGAGAACTATTTTGCACTATAAAAGTAATGATTCATAAGGCATTACATTCAATGCTGTAATTTTTTTTTTTAAGGAATCTTTTAATGAGCAAAACAAATTCAAAAAAGCACATGTTTAACATACCTAGATAGGTGTTTGTACTGACTGTACAGTGGAAGTTCATTGGTTCCTAAAGGATTTCAGCTTTCCATATTTGTCCATTTCATTTTACTTTGGCAAACTGAAGTAGGACAAAAATAAATCTGTAGTTAAACAGAGCAGATCTGCAATTACTCTCTTATGTTTTGTCCCTTTAGCTAAGAATGAAACTGGAATGTGGCCTGCTGAATCCAAAACACCGGCAGTTCAAGAAATCTCTCCAGAGTCACTCCCAGGTAATGAAAATTCTGGTTTTAGAAACTGTTTAATACTTTTTCCAAATATATTAGCTAAAATTAAGTTCATCTTTGTGTTGCTCAATCTGCAGTTAAAGGCGGTAATGGGAAAACAGGAGGATAATGTAGCTGAATTAGTAACCATGAGTGGCAGATGTAGATAAAAATCTGAATTTGAGGGGAAAATTGTTAGGTTTATAAAAAAACTTAGAACCATACCTTTGTGAGGGGCTGGATACCTTGAAATTGTGAAGCATGGCAAAATAAGTCTTTTGGTGATGCACCTTGAACTTCTAACTTCCATGAAATATGCGAAGAAGCAAATTAGGGAAAATAGTATGATTGTGCAAAATGCATGCATGACCTTAAGATGGAATGATCACAGTAACAAGCTCAGAGGCTTAGAGGACAACAGCATGATGACACATTTAAGCTCAGTTTTGAACACATCGATCTTGAGCACACTGTGACTTACTGGTCTTATTAATGTAAACAGAAGGTGCTTATACATGGGAAAGGGATATAAAATTTGATCCTAGACTCATATTCAAGGTTATATGACTGCAAAATGTATCTTGTATATTTTGAAGACTGAAGATTTTTGTCACCTCCCTGTGGCTGAAAAATATCATTTACTTAAAGGACTTGCTCAGATGCGAATTTCTTATGCTGTTCAAACCCATGAAGTGATATTTTAAAACTTACATGATCTGGCTCCCTTTGCTTAGGAAACAAGTTGGTGCAACACAGTCTACTTTATGAAGTCATATGACAAGTATAGCCCTATAGCTTAACATTTGTGATCTGAGCAAAAGATTGGACAGAACTAGATTATTTTGTGTCAAATGATGAAGAGAGACTCTACGTACTTTATCAACCCACATTCTAGAATTGTTTTAGTAGTCATATGCCTATCTTCATTTTTTATAGTCTGGCTTTTATCCTATAACTGAGACTTCATTATGCTTGCTGTCTTGATTATGTTGTCATTAGAGACAATAGTTGACTTCTGTCAACTTCTTTGCTGAAAGTGAGAAAGGAGGCTTAAACAGTGCCAGGACTTTAAAATTAAAAAGGAATTTGTGGAAACGATATAGAGACGGTGTGCTTTGGTTTAGCTTAGTCATATTAAGTTGTCTTGCTGGCATTATGCTATACAATCTAGAAAGTATTTCCTGGATGGTTGAAATGGTGTAGCACATTATTCCTTTGATATCACACAATTCACACACATACTGCCCTTAACATGACTGTGTTTATTTTATTCCATGAGTATTTCAAAGATACGATACTTTTTGCCATCAGACCAATGCAGTCTTTAATTAAAGCAAACAAACAAGTAGACAAAAACCATCCCAAAGAATATTTGGGAGTAAAAGAAGTGTGGGATGAAGTAATGCAGCAAACTCATGTAATGATTGGCAACCATCTTTTAGACTAAACAATCCATCTTTTCTTTTTTCTCTGAAAATGTTTGAGGAATTTTATTTTTCATTCAGTAGATATGTATTTGCCAAATTCTAGTATTAGCCATCAATTACTTTCTGCACAACCTTCATATGACTAGCTCTTTTCTGTTCATAATAATTATTAAAAGGAAAACAAAGATGCTCTCAAAGGAATTTATTCTCAAAGGAGGCTCTGAACTTTACAAGTTTAGCATTTGTGTAACAAACAGATTGCCTCACATTTGAAACTGTGGATACTTTTTAAAAAATTGTGAAGATTTTTTTTTTCCAGATTTTTTTGTTTACAGTTTGTGGTCGCTTGTGGACTTAAATTCTGCAGCTATTTTACTGAATTAATTTCCTTGTCTGAGTAACTGCAATCTACAACTACATTTCACAGAATTTACCTTTTTGTGAAAGTGAGAACTGAAAGATAATTTATAGCTGGCTCTCCTGCAAAATTGTAACCCTGAGGCTTGCATTCATCTAACCAAATGCATCACTCCTTGTGCTGGAATTTACTGGTAATTTATCAGGTAAATGGTGTGAAACGTGATGCCAGAAGTGATAGGGAGGAGGGAATCAGTCCATTCCATTTCCTTTGTGTTCTATAATGATGTTTATGCACCTGGCATGCAGTATTTCTAACCATAAACACAGAGTTATATGTTCATTAAGTTGCTGGTGTGTCTCTTTATTTGTGATAACTGAGCAAACACTGTCTTTTTAGTGCCAAGTGATATAGAAGCCTTTGTTGCAATTAAATATATTCTAACTGCTGTCATGCCATTATTTGTTTACTGAAATGTTTAGAATAATTCTCATCTTCCCCTCCATGCTTCCTCTGTGGTTTTGCTTCCATGTCTTTTTCTGTGGTAGCCATTCCTTTCAGTTATTCTTTCTTGATCACAGCGCTGATGTAAGAGTATGCCACACTATTTACACTAAAGAATGTGTTCATTGTGGTTACAGTATTTCAGTTAAAGAGAAAAAAAAAAAACAAGTGGCAGGAAATGGAGAAGTGCAAGTGAATCCTTTAAAAGACAAAGTAAGTCCTTCAAGTGTAATTTCAGTCTGGTGCAAAAAAACCTGTAATACTTGAGCATTTGAGCCCTTGCATTTTGCAAGGGTTGTGTTTGAGAGACAGGGTGACACATAGGCACAATTAACTGAGTTTACCAATAGGATCTACTTCATTATATTTCATCCAGGCTTGACTACTTGAATGTTAAGGCATAGCAATTGTTTGCTATGAACGGTTTAAGAACTGGTGCCAGAATGGACAACGGAACACTGTTTTAAAAGGAGCCATGTGATGTAGCAACCATTGTGTCATCAGTCATTTAAGAAGGGAAGAAAGCAGCTTGAATTATTTCAACAAGCTGAAATGTTCAGTGAGCTGAGCCACTCTTGTATTCCACTGGGCCTTTGTCAAAGGGAGTATTTTGTGGTGTGACATAGTTCCGTAACTGGTTTTGGTGTATTTGTCAGCCAGACATCCCATCATTTTCTCAATTTCAGGCCTCCCCTCCCTTGGCATGCACTTCCATGGAAAGACTGGTTAGTGAGCTCTTTCATTCTTTGTTTTTTCCAGGCTTGTTCCAATATTTTCCACTTAGGACATATTTATCTGTAATACAACAGCGCAAATTCAAAATGCTTCTTCTCCCACACTCCCCTTCAATCTTTAAAACGCTATCTAATATAACTCAAACTACCACTACTTTTTTTTCTCTCAGTTGAATTGTGACCCTTTTTATTAACTTCAGAGGGAAATTGTAGTAAAATAACAGAAACAGCAGCACAGCTGTCCAGGACATGGAAGGACTATTTTAGATTTTTTTTTTTTTTATAAAAGAGCAAGTTATTTCTTTATATAAGGGAGGGATTATATCAGAAATTTATCAAAATACCTTTGTCAAATAGAGAATAGGCTTGAAATGGAAAATTATCTGGGGTTAATATTTAGTGGCAATAATTCACTTGTTGATGTGTTTCCCGAGTTCTGCTCCTCCTATTGTCCTATTGTCCTTCTGTCTCCTGAAGGCTTCCTCTTGTGTTCATGTGGGATATGAGAAGGAATGAGATTATTGCTTCCCTCAGAACATCTTAATTCTATTTGTGGAGGAAAAGAGGAACATGAATGAGGCCAAGAGAAGTTAGAGGAAAAATTGTATAAGAAATGTTGTCTGAATGGCATTTCTCTCTTAATTTACATTTAAATTCTGAACTTTCTGCCTCTTGTATCTGTTTTTAAAAAAATGTCTGATGTTGTTTCATAACATCCCTACAATGTTCTGTGCAGAACAGAGGAGAGCTTGCTTTCTTTTATCCCGATTGTAGGCATGCTATTTTTTGTTCAGCTTGCTCAGCTAACTTAGCTGACAAGAGACATGCCTTATATGAGTGTAAACCACCTGACCTCTAAAAAGAACACAAAGGATAATGAGTTCTAACTTTCTGTATTAGCTTTTGGTGTTTTTGTTGCGGTTTTGGTTTTGTTTTGTTGGGGTTTTTTTTAATGGTTGCATTTCACCAATAAGAAATGTTAACTTTTGAAGTACTTCTGAGCTATTCTGGAGGTACAGGTTTGTTAGCTGTTTCTGGATCTTTTCTGGATGAATTTTCTTCCACAGCTTCATAAGGATAAATTGCTTTAACTTCACTGTAGAACGAAATATGCCTTCCACTGCAGTGGAAGTAACAGCACTGTAACTGATGTAGTAGAAGCTGAATTTGGTCCCAGCAAGGCAGTGTCTGTGGAGATTCCAGCTTTTGTAGCACTGAAAAGCAGAAAATAGTGTAGCACTTGTAGCTGTACTGGCATTTATGTAACTATGCAGAATGTGGAAAACAGCATGTTTTCTTAAGAAAATGAAAGAAGAACCTTACAAACCTACGTGATCAGTTCTTGCTTAAACCATGCTCAGTGGAAAAAGCATGGAGACCATGCTGGAAAAAACAAAACTCTCCTCTATTGTGTCTCAAAATGAAAATGATCTTTTATTAAACTGAATGAATACTGAAACTTCGTGCTATATTGATGCTGGTCACCAGTATCAAAGATTTTCTCTAAATAATAACATGTGCCTAATATTGTGCAGTTTGCTCTGTGGAAGGAATTAATGCTCTTAACATTCAAGGCTGAAGTCTAAGACCTTACCATCCTGTTTTCCATATCAATAAACTTTGTAATTTTATAGTCTGAGATTACGGTTGTGTGTACTGTATGACTGACTAAACACTATGGGACTGCCAGCAAGATGGAGAGAAGTGATCTTGACTTACATGCCACAAGAATTATATGCTGAGTGAAACAACTGGAAGAGTATAATTGCGCACCAGTTTATTACAATATGGTCAGCAATTCTGTTTAGGTACATTTAATGGCTGTTTAATAAACTGGCCATGCTTTACTCTGAAGATGAAGAATTAGAAGAATGAATGAAAGTTAAAGCCAATTTTATTATTACTCAAAAAATGAAAGAGCTAAGGAATTACAGGTGAATCTTTATTATTTTCCTGACAACTTTTATACTAAAAGGATTTTAAAAATTTGAGAATAGCAAGGAAAATATTTGTAACTAGACTTTGTGATATAATGGATCTTGTTGCAATGTTATATCAATGAATTTGAGAGGCTGTAACAGAAGTACAGTGTGAGCTTCTGGTCTTAGTTTTGCTTTTCTTGTCTTCTATTTATTTTGCTTATATAAAACTGCAAAAAACGCCTATCATATAGACTTCACATCTGAAAACAAAAATAAACATTAGTCATGATTAGTAAGGGCCTTCAGCTTAGTGAGAACTCAGGCTCACTTGCAACCACATTTATAATGCCTTCTGGTGCATTAGAAACCAATTGAGATCACTAGCAGCTGTAAATAATTCAGTTAATCAGTTGCTAAAGCACAAAGAAAGTGATGCTTCTGGGTGCAAAAGTACTTTAAAATATGATGTCATTTCTTGAAGGGAAAACATTAAAGGTTGGGTTTTTTATAAACATATATATATACACACATACACTTTCACACACAGGCATGCACATAAAAGCCCGAGAGATTTTGTCTCATGGAGGAAGCTAGAAGGACCTTTACACTGGGCAAAGTGGGTGTTCTGAGTGTTGCTTCCTTAGTTTTAAACATGTACTCTAAGACTGCCAATGAAAATAGAGATCAGCCTGTCTGAGGTATTGAGCATGTTGTATCTTGTATCCAGGTTCCATTTTACAGCTCCCTTACTGACTCCAGAATCATTACACTGGAGAACATGCTGTTAACTCAGCGGAAGTCAGAACTCTGATCTCAAGAGCTAAAAGAAAATCTATAACAAAAGCCAAAATGTAAGGTGTGATGCTATTGGAATGTTCCTGAATACGGGACTTAAAGCAATTTGTTTGCTCTACTTACGTTTTGGGAAGAGAGTTATGAAATATTACTCTTAGGATCCAAAAGGAATGAGAGATCCATTCCCTCCCTTTATTGTGAAATATCCATCTTTCCAAATCTGTTTTGGTGGCCTATTTCTGATCTAGGTATTTCAAAATGTATGTGGCTGCCCTCCAAACCTTCCTTGAAAGGCATGAAAAAAGACTGTTGGCACGGTTTAGTGGGAGGTATCCCTGCCCATGGCAGGGGGGTTAGAACTGAATGATTGGAACTGAATGATCTTAAGGTCCTTTCCAACCCTAACTATTCTCTGACTCTATGATTCTATGATGGTGTCAAGCTGCTGCAGAAATTACTCTGACCAGGTGGCATAAAACAGTAGTCAGGAAAGTGGTGGGCTTTGGGCAGTAGGTAAAGAAAAGTTTAGAGGGATTCTAAAGTAAATAAAGCTTCTTTCTTCTAGCTCAGGCTGAGAAAAAACATGGACCTGAGGAATTTATATCAACGCCTAAACCCAAATTGGTGCAAACTCAAAACGTACTGGGTAACTAATTTTGTGCTTTTTACCTTGTTTGTGCATTAAATGCTTTTTTCCACTTCAGCATACTTTTTCTACTACTTGCTACATCCCCTTTTTATTGACTCCAAAAGAAGTCCTAATTAGTAATTTCTGGTTCCCTTTGTGTTTCCAGCAATTCACACATGAAACGTAAACTAAGATGCATCTAGCTCTGGCTGAACTGTGGCTGTCATACATATGATTATTGCTAGCAGATTTGACGGGGTGATTCAATGCTTTCTGTCTATGTGGTCTGTGAGGTTGACATCACATAAAATTTCCATCAGTAAAATTAACCTCAGTGATTATACTGAAATAATTACCTCCTTGTTTTTCTTCTGTTGACAGGTTCATTTAGGTAGCATCAACAGTGATGCAAAAGTAAAGTTTTGTATTGCCTGTGACATGATATAATTGTATTTGTTCCTGGAAGAAGGAAGAGCTTTACTGATTTTTTTTCAGAGTGTCTCAGAATGAGAGATTTCTGATCAAAATAGTAGTATTGGATTTGAAGCAGCATCTACTTACTTCTTGCATTCATAATTCTAAATTCTCCAATGTTGATTTTGTTGCCTGTATTTTAATCCCAAAATGATGCAAAATTCTGAACACAAATCTGATCTTGAGGTTAAGTTTTTATTTTTTTTTAAACTTTGTTTAGATTTCTTTAAGACCCAGATGGCATACACACAGGATGATATACGATAAAGGAAAAGATCATCAGCATTTGCAGGACTGAAACACAGATCTTCCCATGAAGAGGACTGCTAATGCTTCTCAATAAATGTATTTTAACTTAATCCTGTTGGTTCATGTTAATTACATATTCTCTTTTCTTTTTTCCTTTACAGCTGCAAGTGGATTTTCAGTAACTCCTGAAGCTAAATCATCAGTCAATCAAATTTTCTAACTTTGATCATTTTTTTTTTCCTAAGGATAATGAACCTTGCTTGGTTTTCTGCCATGCTTTTAAATATTAAAATACAAAATTTAATCAAGATGGGTCACTGATTAATTTCAAACTAAGTGATCATAGTTAGGGACAGATGTTCATTACCAAATCCCTGTGATTGATGGATCTTAATAGTACGATTAGGGAAAAGATGATTTCTTTCCAAAATTCCAAACACCTTTTTAAATGAGAAAGCTATGTGGATTTTTTATCTAGGTTGGAACTACTTTTTTTTTTTTCGTTTTTATTAAATACCATTGGTTTCAGGAGTGGTCTATAAGCCAAAGTATAGATCCATGCTATGCCTTGTAATGTTCTTAATCCAGAATTATTATTGATTATTTCTTTTATTATAGCTTCTAATGAAATACAGCCACTTTCTTCTGGATCCAGAGTCTTTGATGCTCCAAAAAGTCCATTGACAGAGCTCGGTAATTACTTTCTTTGTAAACTTCAGCAGAAAATTATCTAATTCTTTTGTTTCTGTAGTTAGTAGGTTTTAATTTTTCAGCTGTGATACTATTCTGTATATAAAATGTGGTAGGCTTTAGCTTTTTCTTCAGAGAATTAGCAGATTTCTTCTTTCATTATAAACCTGGTTTTGCTTTCTTGTTGTGACAGGATGCTCCAGATTAATGCTTCATTTTAAAAACCAACCAAACAACAAAATCTTGTGAGAATATGGGATAACTTGTATCTACAGTATGATGATGGCAGTTTGTGCTTTGCTAAAATCTGTACTTAGTTTTGTAATGTTCTCAGAAGTACCCTACACCATGAGCTTCTAAGACTGACTATATTTCACAGTTGGAGTATTGATGCAGAGAACATGAGTTCTGTGGTTATTCATGTAGTTTGCAAAATACTTGTATGTTCTGTTTAGATAGCGCCATAATTTGTAGATGATGTTGTGGTCTAAATGCATAAATCAGTTTATTTCTCAATTCATCAGTTGTTTGGTGATGAACTTCAGAACACTTTGGAAAGGCCCAATGTTTGAGAAAGTATGGCCCTGCTCCCATTTTCAAAATAGTTTTACCTGTGTTTGGGTCAAAATGTTAGGGTCAAAACCTTCTTATGGGCAAAGAGGAAACACACCTTAATGGACTATATAGTCATCATTAGTTTAGATTTGATTCTTAGAGTAAAACAAAGAATATTAATGCAGGTGGAGTACTTCCATATAGAAAGCCTTAATAATAGCAGTAACATAGTTAGAGCAGTAACACAAAACCTTCTTAACTTCTACCCTTTTTTCCTGGTGTTTTGCTCACCCTTCCACTACACCTCTGAGTCCTAAGCTTCGTGCATTCATGCTTGTGTTGGTGATGAGCATCTGGAGTCCTGTGCTAGGAGGAATATGGCATTTATGTTGATGATTTCTCTCTCTCTCCCCTCTGCTGAGAGACACCTTACATCTGATTTTAGCATATATGTTGCCTTTTGTGTATGTTAGATGCGATTTCTCTGTTCTTGTTGTTAACCCAAAGTAAATTTTGTCCAGCTTCAGGTGTACAGTTTTTATCATCACCAAGTTGTTTGTGGCATGGGATCTCCAGTTCCTAGTCCCCATTCCTTATCAACCTATGCTTGTACTCTTCTATGCCATTTCCTGTGTGTCTCCTGCTCACATAACAGACCTCTATTTCTCTACATTGAGTCACTGTGTTAGTCCTAAATATCTCATTCTACTGAAAGTGCTTGTTGCTGCTATCTATATAAATAGACATTACACTAGTTAACTGAAGTGACCTTGAATCAGTGTGGATTTGTTTCATTGAACATTAGTCAAGAAGTTATTATGTAATAGTGCTGGTTTATTTAGAGAGCATACTTCTACTTACTCCAGTCTGTCAAATTTTAAAATAATTTCCAGGAACCCTTACTTCACTTACTTCTTGAAATGAGTATTTGAACCAAATCTTCAAGAATGTGAAAATACTTTTACCTATTTTTTTTTCATTTACTACAATTTTTAACGGCTCTCTTCCAGATATGTTTGAGGTGATGGGGGTACATATTTGTTTTCACTGTGGTGAAAGAAGTTTGTTCAAATCCAGTTAGAGGCAGTGCTGGAGAGAGAGAGAGAGATGCAATGATTTAAGAACTTATTTACTATAAATGTGGCTGAAAACCCGAAGATTATTAGGGATGAGAAGTATTTTTGCTTTCTCCTGGGGTATGCATGATAATTTAATCTGTGTTTGTCTCAGTGGTAAAGGTATAATAGTAGCAGTTGAGTCACAGTACCTGTTTCATTCAAGTATTTATTCTAGTTTTGTTTTCATGTCTTCCATTTTTGCAAAATTGCCCCACTTAGCAGAAGTGTTATTTAATTATGTGAAGCTGGGCCCAGCCATTGGGTCAGCTGGAGCATCTGTGCTACCCATGAAGTCAGTGCTGAAGTCAAAGATATTTTGGGAGAGCAAAGGTGGGCTTCATATAGATTAGATTTCTCTGTGTTCTGCCTCTTCACGCCTTGATGACCTGCTGTCATAAAATCAGCAAAGAAAGCAAAATTTAATCTCTGAAGTTTAAGTGTGTGTGACCTGTATTCTGCCCTAGTTTCACCATGGCTTTTTTTCTCTATTTTTCTATCTTGATTGTACCAGAGGGAGACATCTCTTTGTTTTATAAACTGTCTATGTGGTTGGTGTATTTTGAATTCAATCCTTTCTGAAAAGATAGTTTTGTTAACAGGCCTTTAATGTTCTGATGTCTTTGGGAGATCTTTCATAGTTCTTACTGGATGTAAATGCATCAATGGAAGATTTTGCCAAAAGCTGTGAATCATACAGTTTTCATTGGTAGTATCTTTTTCTCTACAAATATAGAAAAGAATAGTTTCAGTTGGAAGGACCTACAATGGTCATCTGGTCCAATTGCTGAGTCCAGTTATATCAGGGAAGTAAACTGGGATCATATTTGTTAATGTGATAAGCTGGATTGAAAGTAAATAGGAAAGCAGATCCAATATATGAAGTAAAAGTCTGTTCGTGATTTGGGTTATATTTATATTGTCTGTGTTAGAAATGAAACCTACACCTAGTTGTTTGAATGTTTTTCTCAATCCCAAGCATTCAGACAGGTTTATTTCTAAAATTCTGGTATAACTGCTTTTCAGAAAAACTCATCTTGATAAAGACCTACTAAAAACAAAGATGGAAATTTTCTCTTTCAAATATATCATAACCTCAATAAACGTAAATGACTGGTGCAGAAAGCTTATGGGGAAGAATGGTGCACAAATGTGTTTACTGGCTTATACACACATTTGAATAGGATCTGTTTCTTAGAAGCAGGACAGTAATGCAAAACTGGTACATAGTGTAAACACATTCATGATGGTCTTTAGATAAGAATGCCCAGTTGCACCTTGATTTACTGATTTTGTTAAAGCACTCATCAGGTTATCTATACTTCAAACTGAAATAACCATAAGGTCTTTGTAATAGTCGTCATTACAACATAACAGATAAAGGATGCTGTTTACTTTAATGAGTGTTTCACTGACTTTATTGCACTCTCTACTTCTATCTTTTCTCGTTACACCTCCTTTAAAAATAGTTACACATAGTGTAATAGTAAGCAGTTTAGACAGACCTGCGACTGCTGTGAAGATTAAATGTATTGTGTTTGGTTTGGAGCTGCTTCTCTATGAAGAGAAACTTCTTAAGTAATATGGATTCAGCTTAATTAGATAATGTATGACAAAGCTTGTTTAGGGTAAAAATTAGTAGAAAGAAGAGACCTTCAAACCAAACAAAAAATTGCTCATTACAATTAAAATAAGATTTTTCTACCACCTGCAAGAAGAGTGTCTGTCTTGGTACCATGATTATTTTTTTTTTTCGTGTTTGCTCTTAGCTACTCAGAGTCCAGCCTTGAAATGCATATCTCTACCTTCTTCAGAAACCAGAGGGATAGAGATGGGCAATCAGCAGATTAGTTCCATGACTTTTTTTCAATTTTCTTAGCAAATGGTGATTTTGAGATCTACTTTAGAATCTTGACTACCAGCACTCACAGAGAGCTGCCTATTCACCATTCTTGTGTCTGTGTAACCAGCTGAAAAAAATATTTGTTACTGATTTAAAAACTGCTTAAAGACAGTGTTGTCATATCTCACTGTTAGCTTATTTCTTTTTGTATAGCTGCAAGTGATCTCAGAAAATTTAATAAGATGAAATTCCTTGCTGATAAGGATCCTTTCAGGCATGTGGAAGTCAAATTTCAGGGCCCAAAGTCTGTATTGCAAGCCATCATGTCCTCTTGTCATGACAGAATTGTCTTGTGTCTCAGGCCCTCTGCCATCTTGCTTGCCTTTGCATTAGCATCTTCTGAAATTGGGCAGCCTTCACTAAGCTATTTGATGTCAATCCATTAAATCCCAGCTCTCAGCATTTTAAGCTCAGATTCCTTTTTCAGCTTTTGAGGAAACACAGCCTATTTCTTCAGGATCCAGAATATCTTGTACCACAGAAGTGCAACCAGCCACATCTGGTAACAATTTCTCATGAGATTAATCCTCTTGACACATAGGAATTTTCAGAGACAATGCCTCTCATTAAACAGTTTGGACAGTTTGTTCAGTAAATGAAGAGTAACAGTAGGTATGAAAGTGCTGTATCAAATAGCAGGTTTGTTTATAACATTTTATATGACATACTGAACTAGTAGTTTGGAGGGGTTTACATGCAGTTTGGCTACAGCCTGTAATTCTTAGCTTTAAAATTCAATTGGACTTACAGTAAATACTAAATTTAAATAGGCCTGTTCGCACCTGAGTTTCATAAGTGCAATACCCTGATTTGCTGAAGTACTCAGTCCTAAAAAATGAATGGAAACTGCAGAAATTCCAACATCTTTTAAAAATGTAGCTCTGTCTGTAGCCTTTTCATGTAAGCATAGGCACAATTATAAGTTCCCAGATTTCAAAACTAGCACTATGAAAACATGTTATTGAAGATTCAGGCACTGGCTACCTGGTAGTTTGATAATTTCTGTGGCGGGTTTCTTTTATTTTATAGATGAGTTTGTAGTAGCTAGTTATTTACTCAGGGCAACTAACAGTAATCCAAAAGAAGAAAAAAGCCAAAGATGAGGCAGTTGGAAAGATTTCACTTCATTAGCATGCCAATAGTGTGATGCCTGATGTATATGTTTTTGGAAGAAATTAATTTTTGAAGGAAATCCATTAATAGAGGAGAGATTGATTGCAAGTATCAGCCATTCTCATTTTTGATAACAGATGCTTCATATGTTTCATTTGGTATAATTCCTGCTTTGTCACCTTTTTCCAGTTTCAGCACCAATATGTCCTCCTTCTTGATTCTTGGAATTGTAGAAAAAATTCCATGCAGCCCCAGTTTGCTAATACTTATTTGTAATTTGTTCTTTTTTTGAGCAGCTTTATATTTTTCTTTTTAACTCTATAGTTCAGATTCTTTTTGTGTGATTCTGCTGACAGTTTGGTAATTCGTTGCCTTGTGTATCTTGTGCATTTATGTATGGTTTTGGAATTTTTTTCAAGTCATACTTACTTGGTTATTGTACATTTCAGAGTCTTATTTTTCTGCAGAACACAATGCGCTAAGTATTACCTAGAAGCTTCTTCAGCTCATTAAAGAATATGGTACTTTTGGATGATGGTTCTTACCACTTCAAAACAATACAGCATGATTTTTGTTTTTGTTTTCCAGCTTCACATGACTTGCTTCATATTACTTCTACCCCCGAAACTTTTACAGCTTCAGAAATGCCAGGCACTGGTAAATTATAGTGCTATTATTTCAGAAACATACCCTTCTGTTTGGTTGGTTTGTGCTACTTCCATGTTGATGGTTTCAGATGGTTATTCCTTATTGCTCACAATGTGTGTTGCCCTGTGTGTTAGTTTTTCAAGTCCTGTAACAGCATCCTCACAGCACAGTTTTAAAGCAAGACTGCCTAAATAATGTAGTATTAATGAAATGGGTGTGCCAGGAAAAGATTTAAAATTTGCAAGGTTTAAGACTGTTACAATTTTTTACTGATGAAGTTGCTTTTATTCGCTTTCTTTCCATTTTTCAATGTCCATGTATGGTTTTGCTGTGATTTTTCTGATGTATTGTGTTGAAATAAGGAAGAAAACGCATCTCAGTCCAGACCTTTTCTGACTAAGGTATACTTTGGATTGCATCTTTGGAGATAGGTAATTGTTTTTTCTGTGACCTTTGATATGTGAGGATGCTTAATTCTTTTAAAATTGAATATGAACAAGTATGTACAGAAGAGGTGAGAGTAATGGGGAAGGGGTAGTAGGTGGTGGAGGGGGAAAGAAAGCAGTTCCTTGCCCAAAACTTTACTCTGAGTAATGCAACTGTAGTTTATTAAGTTCTCTGCTGTATGACCTACTGGTTCTTGGCATTTCAGTACAGTTTTCAAGAGTTCAATTTTGCCGTGCTGCATCTTACTCCCAAGCAATGATTTTTAAATCAACTTAGTTTATTTTGTTACATGGGATAACTGGTACTGAAATTGAGAGTAGAGTTAATGAAGTGGTACCAACAGATTTTAATCTCCCCAAATCACATTTTTTTCCTAAATTTTCTGAAGAATTCTTAACTTCCTGGAAAGATGTGTTTTAAGTGGTACAGTAGGTTGTACAGCTGTTTTTTCAGGTGCTATTGAAGTACATGTAAAACTATATGTACATAGCTTATCAAGTTTTGTGAACATTTCCACACATGCAAAAGCTAGAATAATATCTTCAGCTATCTTCTTCTAAGCTAGTGAAGGTATTAAAAATAATTAGAAAAAGAAGGTTCATTTCATAAATAAACAGTAATTTTAAAAAATACTCTGCAGAGGAATCAACAGTAAAATTTCTCATCTTCCTTCTGAATTTATTTACATGAAGTCATTTCTCAGGTGTATTTACTTACACACTCTGCATCTGGAGATGTACTGAGTTGGAAATATCCAAGCCCAAAATTACTAAGGGACCTCACCTATTAGAAACGGCACTGGATAAAATTGATAAAATGACTTTATTCTTTTTTTTTTTCCATTCTTTTTTTTTTTTTTTTTCCATTTTAATCCTTGCTGCTGTTTTTGGAAGCTTTGTGTTGCTTTAGTTATCACCATCCCACAAATTCATAGGTTTATAGAATAGTCAGGGTTAGAAAGGACCTTAAGATCATATAGTTAAAGGTTGGAAAGGACCTTAGGATCACCTACTTCCAACCCCCCTCCCATGGCCAGGGACACCTCACATGAAAACATGTCAGCCAAGGCTATGTCCGACATGGCCCTGAACAGCACCAGCGATAGAACAATTTCCCTGGGCAACGCATTCCAGTGCCTCACCACCCTTACAGTAAAGAATTTCTTCCTCATATCCAATCTAAACTTGCCCTGTTTAAGTTTGAACCCATTACTCCTTGTCCTCTCACTACAGTCCCTAATGAAGAGTCCCTCCCCAGAATCCTTTGAGGCTCCCTTCAGATATTGGAAGGCTGCTATTGAGGTCTCCACACAGACTTCTCTTCCCCAGGCTGAGCAGCCCCAACTTCTCATCCTGTCTTCATACGGGAGGTGCTCCAGTCCCATGATCATCCTTGTGGCCCTCCTCTGGACCTGTTCCAACAGTTCCGTGAAATTTTTGTGTTGAGGACAGCAGAACTGCACACAATACTCCAAGTGAGGCCTCAACGAGAGCAGACTAGAGGGGCAGGATCACCTCCCTCGACCAGATGGTCATGCTCATTTTGAAAATCATTTTCCTGCTGTTCCATTAAAGATTCAGACAGATTTTGCTTAAGAAGGCACAAATATTTCTTCGAGTATTGGGCTCAGCTCTTGGTGAAAATCCTGAAGTTCATCTGTATGTATCTTTCTGCAGAGAAGCTGTTGTTTCTGTTTTTCCAGGCGTATGTTACTTTAACCCCAAAGTTCAGATTTTTAAGGATAGAGAAGAATAGAGTAATCAGAGCTAGTTAATTGTTGGGTTTTAGTTTGGGGGTTAGGGTTTCTTTCAGATTTAAAATAGGGTGGGAATTTCAAAAACCCGGCAATATCTTTGAAGTAGGCAGAGATTCTGGTTACGTGTTACTTGACCACTTCTCAATTAAGAACTAGATGACCTTTACATTCCCTTCCAACTGTAACCGTTCTATGATCCTCTTCAGTATTAATAATTCTGTCACATGGCTT
>JANRGW010015908.1:12854-26515 GCA_024733675.1 Psilopsiagon aymara
AGGCTGAAAGTCAAAAACACAGCACTGCACCAGCTACTAAGGAGAAAAATGACTGCTACTGCTGAACCCAGGACAGCCTCGTAACATAATTATTTCTCTCCCTATCTCTACTTAGTCAGTACATTTTCATAGCAAGAACCAGCAGCTGTAATGCAGACTCCAATATATATTTTAAAAATAGTATTTCTAAGGTTCCCTTTCATTCACACTCCCACACTACAGAGAAAACAAAACACATCTGAGTAATGAAAAAATGCTATAGATAAAAATCACAGCTTGTATTCTGTATCCTGCAAGTATATTCCAGGCCAAATTGCAAAGTCAGAAATCTTTTGCTTCCTAATGCATACAAATGGGGTTAATTATTTTATGAATTGCATCTCTAAAGTTTTTTCTAGGTTACTTTGCTGGATTTAGGTGTTTAAACATCTTACAAGCAGAAAAACAAGTTTCAGAGGCAAAAAGGCAGCTAGGTTTGCTGGATGACAGAAAGATTTCTTAGTTTATCACACACACAGAACACCATCTGCAGATCTTCCAGTGTCTCTTTTCTATAGTTTAGAGAGTAATTTGATTAACTGCAAGCTCAAAACATTCTGTGCACAACACAAGTTGCATAGACCAGCAAAAGGGCAAAGTGGAGTAGCTGTCCACTGTGTACTTGTTGCTGAGTCTAATGCTTCTGGAAAGATGCAGCTCATCACCCCAACTGGCTTTGTAGGGCATGCATGATAAGTCTGACACTTCCTGAGCATCAGGAAGCAAACTCATTCAGCATGCGCCATGAAATTGTTTTGTTTACATGCAGGGAAATGTAGAAATAAAGGACAGAAACACAGGAACGCCATTCTTCTCCATAAGGGGGGATTGTGTTAAGATTAGTGAGTGTAGAACACAGAACCCTCCAACCAGAGAATACAGATCCATTTCCACAAGAGTTTTTGTTCTTAAACAGCTAAGTACCTTGTGCCTTGTTGCATGAAGTGGATTTCACTTTTATACAATTTACTCAGGGAACCAAATAGAAGAGTTAAAAATCAGAATTAAGCTTATTTTAGAGTCTTACCTTGTACAACCTTCCTTACTAGAAAGTGCTAGCCTGCAAGCTTAAGATTTTTTCCCTTTTTAATCTATGCACACACAAAATAATACCCGTCAGAATCCAGTATATATGTGTTATGAAACTGCAGAAGTAATATGCAATCTAAACTCAACCTAAATATTTATCTAGGCTTTATTAATTGTTTATGATACAGTCTTTTAATACACAGCAGTAGTGTTGCTTTATTTAATGCACAAGATAAACAATACTCATTTTAAGAACAGCCTGCTCTGCAGTATTTTCTTTTGTTCCACTACTCATATTGTAATCCTTTATAGTGGGCTTTATTTCCTATACATGGTGCAAAACCTGCTATGAAGACAAATTTATTTACTTTGTCCAGGCATTTGTTTGGTGCTCATCATTAGGGGATACAAGTGATTCAGATGTATTATCTTCATTGCAGCACTGAAAAAGTCTGCATCTGCCTTCTACAGATGACAAAAGATGTGCACTGAGATTATAGTCAGAGAGATACAGGTACACAAAATCTCAGACATCTGGTACATGGGCTGGAATAGTAGATAGCATTAATCATTATTCTGTAGACTCAAAACAGCTCTCTAGTGACTTCAGGAGTAGGTGTGGGTGTTCAACACTTCTGATTAATCAGAGTGTGGGATCTCACAGTTGGCATGCAGAAGCTGGGGAATACACGCATGATATAAAAAATTTACTGACTTTACTAAACATCAGTGGCAGAGACAACACTATGGTCCTATTTTTCAGACTCTTATCTAACTTCTCACCTATGTATTTCCTTTCCTGTAGTCTGATTTATCTACTACATGCTATCCCATTGCACGCAATAAGCAGTCATCCACTGCACAAGCCTATGTATCTGTAGGAAGGTCTAACTTGAAGTCTGGATAAGGCAGAAATCCCACAGGAGGTGAGTACACAGGGAAAGAGAAAGGCAGTATGAAATTACATAGTTAAAGACTGTGTTCTAATGCACAGGAGCAAATGAGCTATCTTAAACATTCTAAATTTTGTCATAACTTCTGACTACTCCACTTTGCTACCTTAAAAATACTCTTTCTACATTATTTTTTCATATTATTGCCATATGAAATCCTATGCTTTGTATGTCAGAGAACTCATTTATGCTACAATAGAATTTTGGAAGGGCAACAGAGGACAAGAAGAATAATATTTCCATACAAAACACTGAATATCTGAATGACCAAGGTGTGACTATCCACAGCAGGACTCTGACACTGTGGGGCATGTTGCAAATATACCATTAAAAGTATCCCCTAAGTAAGGCCAAAGACTTCACCAGAAGAAACACATTCAAATTCCTACAGTGTCTTTCTCTTATTGTCATTAGTATTTTGTGGTTTTGTCTGTGAATTGAATGGAATTTCCCTTCCATTTAGACGATGGAAAACACCCCGGCTCTTCCCAGCACAGAGCTGCATTTTATATATCCCAGGCTATGCGGCTAACTCCTGCTGGGCGATCTCATCTTCGGGGTGCTGGGCTGAGATCCGTGTCGGAGAGGATTCCCGGCCCTGGCACGCTGCTTTCCAACGCTGGACCAGGAGCATCCTCTAGCGGCCAATGCCTTGGGAAGTCCCTGCATCCCCCAGAATCAAGAATCTTCTGGAAAACGGAGAAATCAGCAACTGAGGAAAATGGGCAGAAGCCAAAAGGATACTCACAAGACTAAGGATGTTTCCCCCGGTCTTATTTATGCCCTTGTGTCAGACTAAATGGGAGACAATTCTCTCCTGGGCCCTAAGTAGCACAGAGACCCCTTTATCTCTCTACTCTTTGAAACCCTCAGTCATCAAGGAACCAGCTCAGCAGTGTTTTGGCATGTAAGACAACAACAAAAGGAAAACAAAGAAACAAGCCACCAATAAAACAAAATAAAACAAAAAACACAGATAAAAAACCCAAACAAAAATACACCCCAATTCCCCCCAAAAAACCTCCAAACCAAACCACCCCACAAATCTAACCACATTTAAAGTCCTCAAAGAATGAAGAATGAGATATGTGCAAAGAGATACAGGTGGGTACTGTGTACAAAACTGTGTGAAGTGTGTTTTATTTGCATTAATTTTGTTTCCACTTCAGGTAAACAACATCCATTAAATTCTAATTAGCATACTGTGCAAAACAGAGGCCAATGTGGGGAAAACAAACAAACAATGACAGAAAAAAGAGCAATGCCTCGTGCTTACCATTTCCCAGCCCATAAGACAATCTCATAGTGGTTTACATAAATAAATAAATAAAATTGCCCCAGTAAGGCTTCCCCAATTTAACTGCTTGGGAACTTTTCAGATTTTGGCACAAATGTGGCCTGAAGTTTGTCTCTGTACTATTATTATGACCCAAGATTAAGGCAAGTAAAAAGCCTATGGTGGGTATGATCTGGCTGAAAACATAAATTAGTTTGCCAGGGCATAAATCACACAGCAAGGTAAAGCAACTAGAAGGCAAAGCACAAGTGTCTAATATCTTACAGGCTACAAGGACTGCATCTGGGACCAAAAATAGCCACCTCAAGAGCTGGAGAATGAGGAACAGGACCAAGAGCACCTTGGGGTTTGGTAGCGACATTAGCTTTCATGAGGCTCCCAACCTCATGGCTGCACTCTTGTCTCTTTTCCTTTGGTTGGCTGCTTTCTCTCAGGTAGCATTTGCCTTCCAAACAAATCAAAACCCAGCACCCTCACCTGGACTGCTTCTAATATTCTAAAACTTTCTAGCCATGCCTGGGTTAGGAAAATAGGTAAGATACTTTGATAGGCATGACAGCAAGATGGACAAGTGCAGACAGTATATTCATGCAAATTATTATGTTTGATTTCCAGGCAAAGCTCAAAATTAGTCATGTCTTAATGGTAATATTTTGAAATAAAATTTGCTTATTTACCTTAGGTTTCTACTGAGGATCATTTTAGTGAAACTTTGCCATGTTTTAAAGCAGCCTGTATTTACCTGTCTTCTCATGAAAGGAAAGCATGACATAGTTTTCTTCCATTTGTAAATGGATGCAGTTAGAGACAGGAGAGCACCATGCCAGGAGCAGTGACTAAGCCACCAGACATCTTTGTGGATGAGCCTTGACCTGGGCACCATGAGCGGTGCATATGCAACCTGCATTCCAGCAATCTCAACCAGACTCTGCTGCACAAAGGTGCTGGCCCTAATGTACCCATTGCCAAAGAGAAGTAGATAAAGACATGTAAGTATTCCTACTGTTCACTAGACCCACAAGACTTGTACCAAGCACACTGTTGACAGCAGTATGTCTGCCACAGTGCTATAGACTGAATGAACAACAACAAAAAAATCACAGGAAACAAAACAAAATGGCTTCTGGCAGTGACAAGTATCCCCCAGGTACTTAAAGAAAGTAAAGGTCCTATAAAAGAATCATTGTTACTAATGTATAAACATATGGCACAGACCATTCGCATTGCTGATGTAATCTTACAAATCATCTTTTATATTGAAGTGCAGTGGAAACCAATCAACTTCTCTGGTGAAGATACAACATAGGAAACCAAATATAAATTCTTAAGTTTCAATCAGACTTTAAATCAGGCCATGGCATGGCATAGATATTTGCAAGTGGCAAATTTGCTAGTTCTTTCTGGTTTTCATGCTTTGGTTAAAGTGTTAGAGAAGGCTAACAGACAGGTGATAAGGTGATTCAAAACTCTATGACATCTATGCCATCTATGACATTTAACTATAAGCTAATTCTGAGGACTTCTGAAAAGCACATTCAGTGACCAAAGTATAATGTTTGATCCAGCAGAGAAACAGGGACCAAAGTGACATGATCTCCCTAAAGAAGTGAGTGCACATATAGGAAAATCAACTTTTTTTTCTTCTGTTCCTGTTGTGGTTTGTAAGTCAAATACCTAAAAAACCCTGAAGTCCCTTACTAAATATGCAGCTACTACAAACGTACTGAGACAGTCACTCAGTAACACTTGAGAAGTTACAACTTGTTTTAGTTGCAGTGCAAAGTAAATACTGACATTTTAACAGTTACTGACTTTTTAGCTGGTCTTAATAAAGAATCTATGCCAAATCTTTTTGGTTTCTTTTGCTTTGATTTTTTTTTTTTAAAAAAATCAGATAAATTTAGAAAATGGCATTCAATTTATGCATTTAAGTAGAAATAGCTACAAATCAACTACAGACAAATATAAGGTTATATCAGATCACACTATGTTCTCCTGTGTTGTAAATTTACTCAAAGTTGTTCTGAAGCTTTCAAATTTGTTTACACTTTTGTGACATGAGAAAAGCAAAATTAGGAAAAAGTCAAGCTTTTATTAGACAAAGAGAAGAGCTGAGGACAGATCACTGTTTGCCTTCTCATGTTGGTTACTTTGGCTTTCAGCATGGCTCATTGGATAAAATAGAACAATTATGAGCTGGTTAAAAGCAAGGAAACAAAGAGTAAGAAATTAATGTTTAGTTTTGACAATAAGAGAAATCTACCAGAGCAATCGTATGCCAGGTCTATGCCAGGCCTTGTACCATTCATGATGCAGTTTTGTTATAGGAAATAACAAAAGCAGAAGGAATAGTGAAAAGACCCTGTTATGAATACAAAATTACTCGTATTTACTACCCAAAAGGGTAGGGAGAATTATAGAAGATCTTGTCATATCAAACCATCAGCTTATAAAATAGCAAATTCGCTGCTGATAAATGTAAAGTAGTATGCCTGAGAAAAAAAATCACCCAAATATCCATACATTTTTCTGCATATATATTTGTATGTAAGTGTATATATATCTTGTGTAACTAATTATACGTATACATAATGATACAATCTTAATTTTCTATTACAATCTGGGACAGTTACTGTCTGTAACCCTAGAAGTATACCAATTTTAAATTCAGTGGGAGTCAAAAAGACAACTAGAGTATTAGAAGCTTAATAGAAATAGAATAGGTAACAAATGATATAAGCCCATTATGATAAAGAATAAGCCCAGGTGCAATTCTGGCAATCTTGCCAAAAAAAGATGTATGAGAACTCTACAAGAGAAAAGAGAGGAGGATGGCAGGGTTCAGGGCCAGGCTAGACAGGGCCTTGAGCAACCTGGCTTACTGGGAGGTGTCCCTACCCATGGCAGGAACGAGATGGTCCTTTTCAACTTTTCTATGATTCAGTGACTTATGGTGCATGAACATTTCCGTACAAGGAAAGTTAGAAAGCTATAAAATCACTAACAGGACAGAACGTGAGGAGTAATGATTATTTGCTTTTACCCCTTACAAAGCCTCAAGTACAATTATCAGGCAGCAGCTTTAAAACATAGAAGTATGTTTCCACATAGCTCTTCTCTATCTTATCTAGGGCCTGGAACTCATCGTCCTAAAATGCAGGTTTCATTCAGTGTAAATGTTAAAAAAATTAAAACAAATTAAAAAAAAAAGGTTGAAAATATATGCAGGAAGATAAACCATAGCCCATTAAAACAAAGACACAGATATAACTTCTAGCTTAGGACAGTAAACTACTTGATTTTCCAAAAGATGAGAGAATATTTATTTGTCTGGTTCTTCATGTTTTCCCACAGTTCCATTCTTAAGCTCTGTGTGGTTTTGTTTTACTTGCCTTCTCCATGTAAGCTTATGCCTGTAGCCTGAAAACTTTTTAACCATTATGAATGCATCATACTTTTCTGTAGGTACTTGCTACTGCTACAATTGTCAAATGTTCACAGCATTCTTAACCTGCCAACTACTACAAAATTCAGTGATGCACTTCCAGCATCCCAGAGTAATGCAAGAAGAAAGTGTTTCTATGTGTTTCTATTTAGTCCCTTCTAAATTACTCATTAACTTTTACCTGGTGAATTTTACATTTTCTGATTATATTTAACAGTGCAATTCTGAACTGCTAAGGCTTTCAGGAAAGGAAAATTGAAATAAAACACAACCTTATGATCATCCCATAGCTTAGCCATGAAATGAGGAATTGAACAGCCATTCAAAACCATTGTTTTATCTTAAACTTGTGTTCTGAAAGATACTTTTAGAGGTAGAGTTTTAATAATTCATAAAGAATCAATTAATACCATGACCAAAGAGAGTAAATTAAAACTAAGAGAAAAAATACATAATAAAATACACTTCCACATGTAGCTGGCTTTAACTTGTGATTCATAATAATTCTGTAACTTTGAAGAATGTATATTTTATTCTCGAACCACAAATATCCACTGTTACCTTTGTTATTGTCAGTTGAAAACTCTGCACTAGTCTACAGTGCACAGCACATTCTTTGAAGCAGGTGAGAAAAGAGAAGGGGCAGAAAAGGAAGCAGGAGAGACAACAGAAAAGAGATTTGAAATTTTCAGACTTCATGGCTAGACAGTTACATTTCAAATTAAGGCCACTCTGCAACTGGGCAAATAGAGGAGAAAAGAAAAAGACAAAGAAAATTGTTCTTTAAAATGCTTGGAGAGGTTTGTGTGTGCAATTATGTCCCACCATACTTAAACTATGTTTGTACGAGTAATGGAAGAAAGGTAGAGTTGGCTGGCTATAAATTAGTTTAAACTGCATAGCCCAGTCTCAATAGGAACTGTTCACCTTCCTTTCAAAAATGCATGCTCAAAAGCTTGGTCTTACTTGAGCCTGCTGGACAGACACAACAGCCAGGTAGGCTGCCTTTGCTTTGCAGGGAGAGGCTCAGGGGTAAAGGTAAATTCTGAGCTGCCTGCACTCAGTGTCACTATTCTGGGGAAGACCCAACACTGCCAAAATAAACATATTTCCAGGAAAAGTTCACACACTGTCAAAGGCAGGTTTGGATTATCTTTCAAAAACTTCAAAGTGCTCCGAATTCAAGTCCACGTTTCTGTGGTTTTGCCAGCTTACCAGAACAGAGCTAAGCAGTGTTAGAGGTCTTGCAAGCTCCACACAGATTAAGAAATCTTATAACCTTAAAAAAGATTCCTATCTGAAATGTGTACACCTTTACTAGAGTAGAGTTTAAACCTCCATTGTTGAGGTTTGTAACTGCTACCAGAACATTACGGAACAGCGGGAGCATCACTGTCATAACCAGTAGATCAAGAAAAAAAACCAACCCATGAAGCAGTAACTCATGCTTGAAACAGAAGGTCTAATTCATTACTCCATTACCTACAGAGGACATCTTAGCCATGATGACAAGCCAGTATTAAACAAAAAAGAGTCAATGACCATTGAAACATTAGTATTTCTTTTTGTTCTAAAACCATGTGAACATAACAGCCCCTTGCAAACAAACTGACACCTTTTCACAGGAAGGGATCAAATAACTTCAGAGTGTTATCATCCATGTGTAAATATCATAGAATCATAGAACAGTTAGGGTTGGAAAGGACCTTAAGATCATCTAGTTCCAGCTCCCCTGCCATGAAATACAGATACCTGGGTTTTCTCCTGTCATGTCATATCATGCCTTGTCTTTTTTTTTTTTTTTCCTTCTCTTTTTCCCACCTCAAATCAGTGGAGATTAAATTCTGCCCTCTCAAAGTTTGGCAAATTCACCCTTTTAACAAAAGAATGGTCAATAAAGTTGTGGTTTTTAACACACTTGGTAATGATTTTATGCAGGTCTCATGAAGTCAGGAAAATTTTAAGTATAATTTATAAAGTATAAAACAGAATGTTTGTGGAGGAGAATAGATGCTTGAGTTCCTACTGGATACAGCATACAGGCCATCATGTGTTGTTCCTGCCTGGCTCATATTAGACATGGTGCACATTTTACCTGTTTGACATTATAGGATATATTACCCCATATTCTGCAACAATAGCAACAAAAAAATAGCATGTTTAGTAAATCACTCAGAAAAGAGTAAGGACTATGAATAGTAAGAGCAAACTAATTTGCCTTTTCATGAATTGACATTATACTGAACTTTATATGTTCCTATCTCATGTCCCATCTACTTCTGTTCTCAGAGCAGAAGAAACTTTCCCAAATGTATGAGTATTCCATTGACTTAGCAAAGCAATTTACAGATTATTCAAGACTACAGAGATGTGCTGTGGTCTAGGTACTGTGACTGGAAATTTTGTTAAACGGCAAATAAGCATTTTGTATCTTCATTGAAAGTAATGAAAGCTGTTCAGTTTGGCCTTAGCTAATGAAACCCCCCCTCCCTCCCTAGATTACTTCAGTTTTCACTGATACAGTATGACCCTGCCTTCACAAGGCTCATACTATCTTAAATCACCCATTTAGGAGAACCTATGTATTAGCTGGTCCATCTATCGCCATCATGAGCCTTTCACGGTAGAGGACATTACATATTAGTCTTTGTATATTTAATTACTAGGAATAAGACAAGACTTACAAGCTTTCATTTTACTTTGTTGTAGTTTGGGTTTGGGTTTTTTTTGCATACAGCATATCAAATTTGGCTTGGGCCCAAACGAAAAACTTGTTCAAATTATTCTATTTAAAGAAGCAAGTACTGAAATATTTTCATGAAAGATACACTAAAATATTTGGAGAGTGGAAACATTCTTCAAACACCTATAAAAAAAAAACACTGTATGTTTTCAGAATACATGTTAAAATATCCATAATTTTTACAGTGCAATTTTACTTATTTGGGAAATCTACACAAACTTGATACCATGTCATTGTCTAATCAGAAAAATAATCTTACTAATTGCTTAGATACTGTGCTGCATATACCTGATACATTCATGTAAGTTTAACAAATCCATATTGAGATTACACCTGAAAGAAAAGTTTGAGCAAGGAAAAGTCCAAGGCTCTTGGGCTCAAGCTGTAGTTCAGTCAGAACTATGCCAATTATATCTGGCAAATCTCAAGTCCTTGATGACAGAAGAACAAAATGCCTCTAAAACTGATTTAAGATAAAACTAGATACTCTGCTTTAAGTTTGCAAGGGAACAGAAAGTGAATTTAGAGTAGCTTTTATCAAGAAGCTACAGACAAAAAAAGGAAACTGGCTTACCTCATTGACAAGTATATTTTTGCCTGAAATTGAAGAAATATAAACTGTAATAAATTAAAAATACAAAAATGATATTAAAAATATATAATTATTTCACTTCAGAACAAGCATTTTAGATAGCAAATTTAATTTTCACATGCTACCAAAGAATTATATTCATTCTAAATATGTCTGCATTTCATGGTGTTAATTTAAATTTATGAAAACTGTAAAGCATTGGACAAAGCCATTATCTGTGCCAGAACTAATAATTCTGAAGTATACTGCTGTCTGACAAAGACAGACAAACAGAAAAACTAGCGCATTTCTCATATTCGCATGCAGTCTAAAGATATAGCCATGGGCATCTGTGGCTCCAAACAGTGCCTGCAGAAAGCATATATAAGAGGTGAAAGGAATATTATCCTTGTAGCTGACTACAATTTGTAGGATGCAGAGGTATCAGGAGAAGCACAGAAAAGCATACTTTTGACGAGTACGTGTTCATGGGATTTTCAAAGTATCAATAACATCTTCCCAAATTCTGATTCTACACTTTTTCACTAAAACTCATTGAGAACATCTCACTCAATTCTTTTATTATTTTTTTTTTAACATGAGACTTAAAATAACTAGGTTTTTCTTTAATGGTTTACTTAGTCTACTAGATCTGCTGGAAACTACTTAGCAGATAGGTGTTATGAGGTGATCTTACCTGGATTTTCAAAACTGGTACACCCATTTAATAGGTTTCAGTTTGCGAGAACCAGAATGGAGAAAGAAAAATTATCTACTTACACTGCCAGATTTTCCCATACTATCTAAGGGAACAGATACTACCTTTCTAAGATAACATGCATTCTTACAATTTCAGGTAAGTAGACTTCATTCATGGCCAGTTTCTGTGACTTGCTGAAAACTGTTCAGTTGTGAAAGACTTATAAACTGCAGATCCTTCCATTAATCAAGTTTCCAGGCCTAAAGCTTGCTTCTTCCATACAGCTACTCTTTGACTGCACAGCATAAACTAATTACTAATCTTTCCAATCACTGCCATCAGCACCTCGGTTCAATTATTGCTCATGTGACTTTTGCCACAGGTGATAGAGATTTTTGGATGACCTACCTAATAATCAATATGATCTTTTTATATACATACACCACTTGCCTTGTCAAAAGGAAATTTCATTAGAAGGCAACTTCTTTTTACTGACTGTTTGTGTTGGTTTTTCAGCAGTAACAGGTTTTTTTTTTTTTTTTTTTCCTAGTAGCTGGTACAGTGCTGTTTTGGCTTTAAACCATGACAGCTAATGATTCAATTAAGTAATAAGCTCCACCTTTAATACAGGGAGGTAAGAAAGATGCACTGTTGGTGAACTAGCTTATCAAGTTTTGCTAAGGTTGTCTCCTGTCCCATCATTTGTATTACAGCTTAGAGCTGTATAGAGCAGAATATAGCTGAACTCACTGCTCTAGAAACTGGCAGAAGAATCAGTTTATAAAAGATTGTTTAAGACAACTGAATTTGCCAGAAGTTTAAAGTTAAGTATTTGCTGTGCTGATCATTTAAAAGATAAGATGGGGGTCATTTAATGGAATCTGAAGCACGAAATGGCTGTGGAGATTATAGTTTACAATCTACACTTTTATTACTAGAATAACATTTTAAAGTAGTATCCCACAGAAGTAATGGCATAGAAAATACTGCAAAATAATATAGTTGCATATGTACTTTTACTCAGTACAAATGTACATTATTGCCTTCCAAAACAAGCCAGAGATTAAAACCTGTGAAGATACATACATACTGAGACAGTCAATAATCAAAAAATAAGGAGTATAGTTCACAGGAATCCATGTTTTAAAAAAGCAGTTAAAAATAAAAAACAGGCAAGGGCAATGGAAACAGGCACTGCCTGGTTTCAAGCAAATGCTATGCAAAGTATTTCCCTTGCAAGAGAAAACTTAACCCAATTGTGAAACTATCTCAGCAGCTTTTCCATCCTTAGGCAATGTTTCACAGCTATTGCTCATGCTGTGCTTCTAGCAGGCAAACGTCATTTTTAAATAACAAGGGAGGAATGCAGAATAGGAGTCAGAATTCACTCAAGAAGATGAGCACAGGGCTTAGGGTTTAGTATACAGCCCTGTTGGAACCAGCGGTCAACATTTTCTCCTTAATCTCTATTGCTTGGAGAAACCACTGTGGCTCACAACAAAGACAGTACTTGTCTGCCTGGTATGGCAGGTATACAAGAGCTCTCAAAACCAGGCACTTTCAAAAAAATATACTAATTTAGTCTAATGCATCATACCAGATAGACAGAATCAATTTTAACTTGACCTTTCTGCTGACAATTGCCATCTGGCAGAAGATGGAGCATCAGGTCATCCTGTGCCATGAAGCTGTAGGCAAAAAAGTGAACACCAGAATAACGGTTCATCCTTTGCAAAATCCAATAATGTGAGAGCCCAATTTTCTAGGTTAAAATCCAGTTACCAACCCAGTTCTGAAATATTTTGAAAAGTAGAAGATATCTATTAAGCTTGGTCTTTAAAATTAGCATGTAAAGATTGTCCCTGAAAAAAGTTCCTATTAAAAAGTGATCTTTGAATCCTTTCCTGCAAGGCTTTGGGGTAATATTTGACTGTTTACAAAGTTGTGAGTTTTTTTTAACTTAGTCAGTTTTTCTAGCCTTATTCCTGAAGCAGCCATAATGAAGGAAAATATAAGCTAAAAGTTACTGTTGCAGTTTATCAGGAGAAATCACCATCAGCTTCCTCAGTTGAACAAAGACTTGAACAGGCATACTTTCCCTTTTTTGATTTTCTTCCTTTTTTTAAGCTAAAAGCAAGAGAATTGAATCACCTTTGATTGAGTCTGAAAGACAAGCTCTTATTTAGTGGCTGTTACTTGATTACAGTAAAACTTAAAGGATTATACACCAAAATTTAAGCTTCAATTGTTTTTCAGCAGTCTCCAATTAATTACTCCCCCTCTCCACCAAGATTGCATTATAGAAATTGAAAGGTAATGTTAGGTATCCTTTGAAGTCAATGAGAAATACTTTATATTGTACAATATCAATGACATTACTTTTTTAAATGCTAGAGAGAGATTTAACAGTTTAATAGAATTAATTTATATATATATATATATAGTTTCTATTTGTGTCAGGTTGTTGATCACTTGGTGCTGGAGACATTCTGCACTAGTAGGATGACTGAGCACAGACAATTTCAATTACCAGCCAGATTCTCCTTGACAAATTCACTTCTGACCTCAAAGGAAGCCAAACCTTCTCCGCGTTTGTAAGGAGAACACCAACTCGTCTATATGCATGGCAAGAAGTGTGACAATTTCAACTGGTCTTTGTCTTCAGAAAAGAAAGCCTACCTAGCACCCAAAATGAGACCGCTGTGCAAGGTCATGCCAAAGTAAAGCTTGTCCATTCAGGCGAAACTATCTGAAAATAGTGTTAGGCTTCTTACAGTTCTGGCATCTGAAAAATGAGTCATGCCTCCTTTTTTTTTTTTTTTTTTTTTTTTTTTTTTTTTTTTTTTTTTTTTTTTTTTTTTTTTTTGTTTTTTTTTTTTTTTTT
>JANRGW010015909.1:0-11053 GCA_024733675.1 Psilopsiagon aymara
AAGTCCTTGGTCAGAGTAAACATTACTGAGCAGCAACTGAAAACATCGGTGTTATCAGTGCTGTTCCCAGGCCGAAATCAAAACCAGAGCACTGCAGCAGCCACTAAGAAGGAGAAAAATGACTGCTGCTGCTGAACCCAGGACACACATAAAAATATAGTATAAACCCCATTAAACTTGAGCAACCTTTTTAGCCTCAAAGGAAATAAATGACATAGTTGCATTGTAAGTTAACATTCCAATTATTCTTCCCCATGAGACCATTCAATATCAGTTCACAAAGAGCTGCAGGAGCCTCTATCGCACTTGGCATAGTTTTAAAGCACAGAATAATTTACTCTGTATACAGACACTCTTGGTCTCAGACTCACTAAGCCAAAGTACAATGTGAGTAGACACATAGGAAGACACTGGCAACAGGCAGGACAGTTATCTCATTATGCAACTCAATAGTTAGGTTTCTTGACTGTTGTGAATGTCACCAATGTGAGTTGCAGTTTATCAGTCTGTTAAAAGTAGCTGCAAGTGAATTCAGAAGCCCCAGCAGCCCTGGTGCACTGAACAGGATCCACAGCAAGTTACTTTATTGGAATAGTAGTCAAGAGTAATAACTAAGGTCCTTCCCTGTGCAGGTATGATCTTGCAGAGTTCATTTTTTCACTTCAGCCATATCAACCAGGTTTGCATGTCCAGCTGTCTGTATTTGTATATGCACACAAATATATGTGCATATACACATCTCCCTCTGTATTTGCTCATACACATACACACACACACATATATATACATGTATTTAAATACATTTACAACTCCCTCTGCCCCAGTCCTATCAAGTAGGGCATTTACATGGAAATGGAAATAGGATTGGGATCACTACTAGCTCTTTTAAACTCTTCGGTGCATTTCTATGTTTGTGTCATGCCTTCAGCGTAAAATAAATCTGTTTATGGAAAATCATGTATTATGAATACAGCCCATGAAATTGTGGACCTCCTTCTACCTTCCTTAAGGCAAACAATAAAACTCAGGCACATGTATTATTAATATACCATTTTTCCATTGCACCTTTCATTTAAGAAGCTCTGGGTTAGCTTTGCATAGTTGCTACAAGGTAGTAATATTCTGCCCACTTTATGAGTGGCTAATGTGACAAAGAATAGTCCAAACAAAAAGGTAACAAAGCCAAAACCTGAACTCCAAGAGCACCTACTTCTCTACCCTGCACTAGCCAATGAGCTATTAGCAATACTTCAGTTAATATGTATGTTCTTGTGTTCTTGCCAGGATCTTTGCGCAGCCTTTCCTTGACAGCATAGTTTTCTTTCAGTGAAGTGTCTAGTAAGAGTAACGGCTGTTACAAGTGAGAGAGGATTGCATTTTCAAAGCTACTGAACAATGATAGCAGTGTCTAATTTTGAGAAGCTGATTTTGAAACATTTAAAAGGGTCCTGATCATCCCAAATGAAACACACCTGCAAACTAAAAACTCCTGATACACTGTTGAAAAATGTAAATGTCTGAGCTCTGAAGTCCAATTTGTCCCTCAATCCTCATGGCTCTTTAAGCCCTTTCCCCATTTTACACCTTTTCCAAGGACACCTGAGTTTTTGCTGATGGTCTGTAGTTCCCCAGAAACTCAACCATCTCAAATTCCTTTTAGTATAGTTCTCTGTAGGCTGCAGTTTGGATCAGCTGTATAAATTCCTTTGCACTCCTGGCTATCCATTGATAATAGCAGCCTTCTGTACCCAGCAATTCTTAAGAGGTGCAATTTGCAGTACACAGTTCTGTGCAACAGCCAAGCAAAGCTCCAATTCCCATTTCATGTAAACAGTGACTCAGATCACTGGAATAGGGCAACATTCCATCAATTTCACTAAGAGATGAGAATCAGTTCAACCCGGCAAGCTTTAAGATTTGTATTAATTATTGTGGGGCTGCAGGAAGCCTCTGTTTCTTTCCAAACAAATCACCTTTCAGACATCTCTATCTCAGCTCACTTTGTTTTCTTCTACAGGGTTGCTGCTTTATTTTGATGTGAGAAAAAAACCCAATGTGTTAAGCTTTTTACATACAGTTCAGTGGCTGCCTCTTGGTGATGGTGAATGGATGTCTACTGCCCAACTTACTGCACCCCTCCTTTCAACAAGCAGGCAAGGCAAAGAACAGAACAACTTTGGTTTTTTACTGCTTGCTGCTCCACTGCAGCGATGGGTCGGCGGGCAGCACCATTTCCCACCCTTTGCAGCCATTTTTCAGCTGCATGCCCTGAAACTGAAATTAAGAGCTGTTCATAAATCAATAAAAAGCTGCCTGTATTTAATGCAGGGCAATATTTGCATAATTATTTTTCAAGGTAATGAGTTTAACAGAAGCCAAAATGCAGAGATTGAGTATCTTTAGAGCAGCCTGTGCCAGCAAATAAACACAGAACTCTTGCAAGTATCAAACTGCAGAGCAGTCTAAAATCAGTGTCACTTATTTAGGCAACAATAAGTATCTATTTGTGCTGGACAGGTGGCCAAGGTGAACAAATGAACAACTTATATGTAACTGAATATTAGATGAGCTTCATTTCATTTTACCACCATTTGTCTCCTGGATTATCTGCAACCAACACTGCTGAACAAAATGTTACAAAATAAAGTTGGCTGTCAAACTACCTCTTCCAAAGCCAAGGAAACAACTGGGATGGAGCATAACTTTGAAAGCAAATGTTCTGAGATGGCAGCTACCCACTTTGCTAAGTAATGAAATCAAGACCAACATCAGTCTAATATACAGAGGTTTAGTCAGTGGCATCTCTGCCTTCCTGGATGGATCATAAATTAGCTGGCAGATAGGTTGAAGATACAGCTGACTAACCCATAGTGACACAAAGCAACTAACCAACCCACCTTGAGTAGCAAGCCCCAGGGATACATGGGCATCAACTATTAATCCAATGTATTACAATGTTTTACCATCCACTTGCTTCAGAACTCATCAGGAAGTCATCAGCATCAATATCAGACAAGGGGCTGTGGTGTCTTCTTCAAGAACATTTCCCAGATCATTACAGGACTTTAGAGAACATTGGTCCACCTTTAAGACATCACATCTACAGGAGAAGAGGAAGAGTGGTCATTGGGGCCTAAATATTTAACTGACAATTCTGATGGAAACAGAGCTACAGTGTGATGAGACTCTCACTGCACCTCTGTACGATGGGTAAAAGTGACTTCTCAGCTGAACTGAAATTCTGAAGTACACAACTTACATGTAAGTACTATTTTAAATCAAAGCATTTTAAGCAAATAAAGCACAGCAATAAATACATAAATATAAATAAACACAGCCTATTAAAGCTGTTCTGGCTTGGACTGTGATTTAGTGCTGCTGAGAAATACATTCTAAAAGCTAGGAGGTTCTGCTTTCAGAATTAGGAGAGAGAGCACAAACAAAAAAACAACTAATAATCAAAATAGTTTGCAACATTTTCTATCTTACAACCCCAAAACCCACAACTTTTATTCCCACACAATGCTTCTTTAGTTTATCTGATAGTGAAGAGTACAAATAGAACTCAAAAGAAAAAAAAGTAATAAAAAAGACACACTAGATACTGGCAAATAAAGGTTAAAAAAGAAATAAATAAGGGAAACACATGTCCATAAGCACAGAAGTCTTGGTTACTTGCACCTGCCGTAGAAAACAGAATCAGAAGTGTAAGATATGGAACTGGAAAAATATTCAGGCTTAGGCATCTCTGTACCTGAAAGTGAGGCAGTTGATACCAAAAGATGTAACCGCAATTACTGGAGATAAGAGAGGATTTATGTGCATGGAAAAATTAACCATGAGCATGTCCTGCGTGACACTGACCTCAGGCTTTCACTAACACTACAGGAACATGAGTGTATGTAAGAGAACAAAGTACTCAAGATCCAGCTAAGCAACAGCAAAGGAAGAATAAAATAACAGGCTGCCTGAAAGGTGTAAACATATGAAGGAAGAGGAATAACCTACCAGGCAGTATCGATGGAAAATGGAGCAAAACCTGAGCTGTCACCTTTCACAGCACTTCACCATCTGAATTGCTTGAGAAACCAAACCAAAATGATAAGGAACAATTTCTTCACTGAAAGGGTGGCAAGACACTGGAACAGGCTGCCCCGGGAAGTGGTGGAGTCACCATCCCTGGAAGTGTTCACAAACTGTGTAGCTGCGGCCCTTAGTGACATGGGTTGATAGTAGTAAAAGTTGGACTTGATCTTAAAGGTCTTTCCCAACCTGGTTGATTCTATGACTCAATGTCACAACAGTGTTCAGAAATGACTGCTTTGACCTAAACAGTTAGTATTACACAAAATGATTCCAATGTACAAAGCAGCGTTAGAGAGGGTGCACAGGACAACAATCTCATTCATCTTAAGGCGAAGGAAGACTTTTTCTTCAGAAGGGTTTTACTGGAACTTGCAGGTCACAGGAAATGTAACCTATCAGCGTGGAAGCTTAAAACAGAAATGTCTTGTCCCAGCCCATGTCTCATCAAAAGAAGTGACCAGAGTAGTCTGACCAGATCCAACTATAATAGCCATACAGCCTACCTATAGTTCAAATGCCTAGGAAATATTCTTGCTCATTTCCTGACATGAATTCTAGCATTGTAAAATGTGAATGCTTTGCTTTCTCAGCTATATAGAATTTGTGTTTCAATCATTTTGTTATTTTGCTAGATACAAAGTACTTCAAAAATGCACATGAATATTTGCTTCCTTCCCCTGCATTTCTTCTGTCATACACATGTTAAACAACACTTCAGAGAGAAATCTCAATTGTCAAGAGCTCTCGCAGACATGCATCAATCTTTTTAATAGAGTTCACTGAGTTTTTTTCCCCCTCTTCACAATAGTAGCTAAGACAGGCTCTATAAATTCTGGGATTTTCATCTGCAAATAAAAATCTCCTGGACGTGCCCTTGCATTTATAAACGTGTTAGTTACTGTGTAGTTTTTGCGCTGCTTACCTTAGCAGCTCATGGCAAGGAAACAAATCACAGCAAATCTAAGATCAAATCAGTAACTCTACTGCAACTCAAACACAGTAAGAATATTTCACAAGGCTCAGAAGCTGAAGGGGAAAAGGTCATTTGTATTCCCCAAAACCTGTCAGTGACTTCCCTGGGATTTTTTTTTCCCAGCACACACTCTGAGCACAAATTACACTGTATTTGGTGGCAATTTTACCCTTCAAAATGTTCAGCTTTTCATCAGAAAATCTGCACAGAAAGTATTATTTCTTCATTTTAATGTTACTGGCTATACACCTGATTTGCACAGACGGCTCTGAATGGGCTAGCTTGCTCTCCAGCATGGTTTATCTGAAGGTTAGAAGCCAAAGAGTGGGTCATAAGAAAACCTAACCATCCAGAAACCAATTTTTCAAAGCAATTTTTGAACCTCAATAAGACAATACAAACTAACGAGGCAGAACTATGCTCCAAGAACTCCTCTTAGGCTAAAGCAGCAGTGGCTTTTGGCCATGAATTCTAAGCACTCTGGACCCAATTTAAAATAGGTGAGCTGAAGGAATCATCTCGTATTACAGCTCGCAAAGTGATTTATGTAAGAATAGTTGGGTTAGAAAAAAGCTCTGCCTAGTATGCTATCCACTGTCTCTTACCAGTGATCAGCAGCAAGTAGAAGAGTGTAAGAACAGCGATATTCTCTAAGCCTTCATAAGGTATGGCTTAAGAGTTTTGTGGCTTAAGAGTTTTGTCAGCCACAGGTATCCAGTGGCTCACAAGTATTTTCTTTGAATTCAGTCAGTCACATATTGAGACCCCGACAATGATTTGCCTCTATCATATACCTAAGTGGCAAAGGGTTTCACCCACTTCCACAGCAAAATCAAACCTCAGTTTAGAAGTCCATTATTCTGGCCTTGTGTTTAAAATTTCCTTCTACCAGATAAAGCATCTAATACTGCCTAACTTCTCTGCAAAAGTTTACAAACAAAAAATGAAGATAATTAAAAAATACACTAACGTGGTACAAAAGTCAAACATCTGCAAAGGGACTTTCTAACAAGTGCTAGATCAACCTAGGTGACTCTTGTTAAAAACTTAAGAGGAGCAAAAACTTGAAAGGAATAATGTAATATTCATTACAAGAGTTAAGCTTCTCCATTATTTTCTTGGGTTGCTCCACATGTACACTTACTTGTGTGATCTGCTTTTAAAACAGACTAGCTCTCTTCTGGGCAGGTGTATCTTCCCAATTTTTCCAAGATTCATTCAGAAGTAGATTTGTGACAAGAAGATGCTTCAGATAACCCTTTTAAAAACTCTGCAATACAAGTTCTCCCCCGTGGAATTTTAAAGATGTTCTAGTGAATTATATTTATCATCCTTGTTATCTCTGGTGCAAAAGAAAACAGGCACAGTGTCTGGGAGTCAAGTGGAGGGAAGGTCTGCATTTTCTGCACTTCTAAAAGCTGACTCACCCCAAGGGTACCATGTGGTAGAAGGTCAGAAGTGGATGAGACCACCACGTTGTAGAGCAATTTGGTGAAGTTTCTGGCAATTTTCTTTTGCAGAGCTCTTTTCTCATCAAACATTTTCCTACTGAATTATTCACTGAGGAATAAACTTCAACTGACCCCTTGTTACTTCCTAGGTCTGTTATAAAACACAAAAAAATCAAATCATCACAAGCTTATCCAGCCAAAACAATAAACATCTACTTGTCTAAGTTAGTTAAACACATTAAAAGAAGTTAAAGCAAAAAAGTGAGGGAGCAAGACTGAGTGTGATTTTAAAAGTCCAAGGTAATAGAGATCCAAAAGTTAGGAATGTTCACCATCTCTCAAACTGAAATAATTTCTTGCGCCCTACCAGCAAATATATTTGACAAACAGAAGCACCCGTGATATTTATCGCAGTACTTGAAAATAGTCTTTTGAGAACTGCATTATAGAGCTTGTGTCCCAAGTACCACAGGTTTTAGGGACTTCCAAAAAAGGGATACAGGCTAAACAGGAGATACCCGAGAGGAGGAGATACATAATTTAACTGTGTGTAGCTAGGGTAGATGTCTATTTATTCTTCTGTCTTCAGAGACACACTGCTAGCACACACTGAGAGAAGGCTGATAAACCAGTCTGTTCAACTGGAGCTTCTAAACACCGTATTATGCTAATGCAATAATTCAGCGTTTTATTAACTTAGGAAATGGCAGAGTTCAGTTGTGTCTGCTCAGACCTGAACTCTCTCAACTATCTTGGAACCTATCCGAAGACAGATACAACAAACACATAAGTAATAGAAAAACCCAAGCTCATCTACTCCACCAATTGAAAGTTTACTCATTTCCTATGTCCCAGACTTGGAGATAAAAACAAAACAGAAAAAGGCAAGGGAAAACCAGACAGCTTCTCAATTGCTGCAACTACTTTTCAGGGTGCTGCAACCTCTGCAATGCTACAGTGTCCTTCTCATAACAACATGGAAGGAGGGCAGGTTAAAAGCCCCTCTTTCTTTCACACATACCATAAGGTCTCAAAATTTAGGATCTGGAAGTTGCAGAAAGGGGTAACTATAGCTAGACTTTATAGTGCAAACAAGTACAGAGCAATAAGGGAGTTTCTGCATCTTTCCCTGTCACTATCTATACAACACCCAGAGCTAATCTGAGCTTTTACATTACTTCTGGTAAATCCATACAACTTGCATATTCAAAATTTCCACTCAGATGTACTTGTAAAGTATTTTAATACATCAGGGGGAAAAAAACTCTTTTATGTACAGCATAGTCATTTTTCCATTAGTTCAATTTCTTTCCCTGGTCAGAAGGAAATGCAACTGGAAAGCTGAGGACATTTTGCAAAGTCCAGCATTTTGGTGAAAAGCATTTTCAGGGTTGACCTTAAGCAACCTTAACCACAACTTACCTGATCAGAAACCTGGAACTAAAGTTTTGCACAAAGGGCTGGATAGAACTATAATACATATAACATTCATTTCATCACCCATAAAAGCAATTTCTAGCTAGACATGTCATTAGTCCAATTTCAAATGCAAATCCTAGTGCACAAATAAGAATAATTCTTTTTCTCACCTCCTGCCAGTGTGAGATTAGTCAGCATGACACTGATTGCACAACTGAAAGTGCCAGAGATTTGGAGAGAGAATGGATAACAATTTCATGATAACTGAAAATTAATTATACTTACCCAATAAATAATCACTGCATGTCCAAAGTTTCATTAAAAAAAAACAGAAGGAATGGACATTCCCCCTTCATTTTCCTTACCATAAAACCTGATTGAAACCTAATAAAATATACATGCATATCTCCTCCTGGCTACTTTATACAGTCCTCTCTTCCCCAGGTTCCTTACTCCTACCTACAGATTATATAGCAGCATTTGCTGTAGCAATCATGAGATGGTGGAACTTGGGATCCTGCGTGGGAGAAGCAAAACAGTAAGCAGGAATAGAACCCTAAATCTCTGGAGGGCTAACTTTAGCCTCCTCAAAGACGTACTTAGAGGAATCCCATAGGATAGGAATCTAAAAGAAGAGCCCAAGAAAGCTGATCAATATTAAAGCACCACTTTCTCCAATGCAAGATCAGTGTATCCCCATGATGAAGAAATCAGGCAAAGGGTACAGGAGACCTGCATGGGTGAGCAGGGACCTCCTAGGAAATCTTAAATTCAAGACAGAAGTTTATGGGATGTAGAAAAAGGGGAAGGTCAAGTGGGAGGACTATAGGAACATCATCAGGATGTGCAGTGATGTGACAAGGAAGGCCAAGGCCCACAGAGAATCTCGTCTGGCAAAGGACAACAAGGATAAGAAGGGCTTCTACAAGTATATCAGCAGCAAAAGGCAGATAGGGGAATATGCGGGGCTGCTGGTGAATCAGATGGGAGTCCTGCTCTAGGTGACCCTGCCTTGGCAGGGAGGGTTAGACTACATGATCTCCAGAGGTCTCTTCCAACCCTAATGATCCTGTGTGATTCTGTGATACACTCACTGCTCTGGGATGAGTTCTGCTGGGCACAGCCTACCTAAAAAGCAGATGCTGTAATACCTGCACCTATTCAGTGAAATGTACTGTTCTATCTCTTACAAATTCACTTATCCCAGGCACTGTACATGCTGCCCAGGGCAGATATGAGTTAAAAATAAGACCTATGTGTGTCTTTCTTTTCAAGAGGCATGCATAACCTACTTTCTCTCATTACTTTTGAAGGTAAATCACCTCAGCTAGAAAACCTTTCTGAGAACATATTGCTTGGCTGCATTTCATTGGCTAGCCAGGCTTGGTAAAGAATATGTTTTAATAGGCTACCATCTGCAACCTTCCCATTATAGTCTCTTTTCCAAGATGTGTGGTATGTGACAACTTTGTTAAATGCGTATAGGAGTAATCTACCATGCAATATTTCAGTGACACATGCTGGAATTCAAATTATGTCATTTCTTTCTAGAAAGCAAATGACCATAACTTCAAGGAGGAAAGTAATTCTGAGAGTTCTGATGTATTATGATGTATTTAAAACAAAGGTTTAAGTCCTTGAATTAAAACCAAATTAATTTTGTAACATCTGGGGCACTCAGAGAAGATGAAGCAAAAGGAAACAAAAATTTCCATGAACTTGGAACTTCCTCAGCAAATTTTGCTCTCTGTTGCAAAGGACTCAGTGTTTCAATTCTCTTCCTTCTACAGCTACTAAGAGTGGGGATGTCCACTACTGCAGAGAATTATAGAATGGTTTGAGTGGAATCAATCTAGATGAGCCAGTTCCATCCTTCCTACTGTGAACAGGGGACATCTTTCACTACAACAGGTGGCTCAAAGCTCCATTCAGCCTGATCTTCAACGGCCAGGGATGGGGCAGCCACAGCTTCTCTGGGCAGCCTTTGTCATTGCCTCACCACTCACATCAAAAAGAACTTCTTTTGTGTTTTCAATGTCATTGTCATTTCTTTAGTATCTTGCTTTTTAGAAGATACGGGACTTGACAATTCTCCCCAGAAGGGCACCTGAGCGCTTCGTTAACAATAGGTAATATTGTCTTTTACTGTCCTGAGAATCAAAGCAGAATGGGGATATTCTACATTCTCCTTGAAGTCATTCAGGGTACATTCAGGAAAGGAGATACATCATCTCTCCTGTTCCTCCCTAGGGGGATTTGCTTCGTTTGTGCTCTGAGCTCCCAAATCTAGAGATAAACTGCAGAGGCATGGCACGAAGTCCAACACCTAGCCTTGTTAAACCCCCATCCAGAGCTTATTCACTCACACCACTATTGTCACGTGGCTATTGTTGGGCTTGAAAACAGAATTAATAACAAATACTAAGTAGATTGGCTTTGGTGTAGAAATAAAATCACCATTTTGATAAATGGATATTAAGCTGATATGTACCTACTGAGGTCTTACTGCTCGCGAACATTAATTAATTCAGTGATAAAAACCTTTTGGCCTCCCACAAAGCTATGCAGATTTCTTCACTAAAGTAGTTTTGTAAGTATTTTTAAAGGTTAATATTCTCTTTTAAAATACATGTTAATGTTGCCTATTCCATGTTTCTCTGTTCTTCCATTTCTAGAACTTCAACCCTGAATTTCATTGAAACAAGACAATTTTCTACCACTGCTAAAATCTATCCTTTACCAAATGACAAAAGAAGTCAGCCCATTGTATCACACAGAAAGGAAAGCAAATTTAATTACAATGCTATTCCTTGGACATGTGCAGAGGTTTCTTATCACCTGCAAACCAAAATAATTTTGGAGTTCCATGGTGTCGTGATTTAAGCAGTAAATCAGCCATGCAGTTTGCTCGCTCACTCCCCCTCTTGCTTCCCCCCAGCTCCCGGGGGGATGGGGAGGAGAATCAAAAGAATACAACTCCCACAGGTTGAGATAAGAACAGTTTAGAAACTGAGGTATAACACAAACCACTGCTGAAACCACCAATAATAATAATGACAAGGGAAATACAAGGGAAGAGAATACAACCACTCACCACCAATACACAGCCCGACCAAGCAGTGAA
>JANRGW010015910.1:0-24761 GCA_024733675.1 Psilopsiagon aymara
TGATGGCCAATAAAGCTGTGCTGCCCTTACTTGGGTTTTGATTTTGGAAGAAGCAGCAGGGCAGGACAAAACCGCATGTGAATGAGGTAGGAGAGTTTGGAACAGAAATAGTCGCATCAAAATGGACTAGAGCCAAGTGGGGGGGGAATTATAGGGGAATAATTTCTTTGCAGTAGGTTAAAGCTATAGAAGCACTACATACACAGCTGTCACTCAATTGGGTCAAATTCAGTAAATGCTTTCTCTCAAAAGGCAAATGAAGTGTTGTTTGGCTTTGTTAAGTTTGGTTGTTGTGTTTGGGTTTATTTGTTTGGGTGTTGCTTTTTTGTGGGTTTGTTGGGTTTTTTTTGGGGGGGGTTGTTTTTGTTTGGTTTGTTTTGCTGTTGGGGTTTTTTTTAATACTCAAATAGTTAATTTCAGCACTCACAAAGCAGGTTATTTTCCAAGAAACAGAGGTGTTCTCCAGACTATGCACAATAATAAAGTTAGGTGCTAGGAGATCTGAGATCTCCTTTTTCTGCAGTCTGTTAGAAGGAACTTGCTTGATACAGAGACCTTATGCAAGTGCCTCCATTCTCAAAACCCTTTGCAGATAGGCTGCAGGGTGTGTGGAGGTTGGTATCTCCAGTCCCTCTGATTGGAGAGACCAATCTCCTCAGCATTTTAAAAGTACATGCTAATTGCAGAAGCACCTGGAAACTTGACTGCTGCTCTTCCCTCGGGCAAGCATCCTAACAGATGTCTTACATCCTTTCTCTTTTGGTCTCATACTGCTTGGCCAACACAGCTGAACAGCTTCTGTATCTTTCCTTCTTATGGGTCCTGAGACTCATTCATTTGTTGTGACTTGTGAGCTTTTTCAGCAGAAGCAAAGAAACCCTGGAGAACTGCAAATGTTGAAATCAGATGTTTAGGTATACCTAAAACAAATCTTGGTTCCAGTGTTTATTCTGCTACCCCTCAAAAACTCAGCAGCATGCTGCCTTGTAAAAATAATTGGGGTGTTTGCAGAATGCTGAGCTTCTGGCTCTGCTTCTTCATACCCATTTGTGACAGGAGATATTGCCCCTCCACCACTGGGGTGCAAGGTAGCGAGGTTGTCATCCACAGTTCTAGGGCTTTCTTTCTGTAAGGTGCTTTGCAAGCACCAGTGATACAGTCCAGAGCTCTGTCAGAAATGCTTCTGTGCTGCACTGTGTTCCAAAAGTGCTGCTGGGCAATGAGAGGCGAACAACCTTTTGCTTTTTTGACTGTTCTGCATCTGTTTGAGAAATGCTGCTTGAATCTCACCAGTGACTGACCAGTAATTAAAACCAGGCAAAATCAAGGTGGTATTTCTGGGCTAGAAATGACATTGGGTAAGTGTTCAGACCTGCCTATTTCTGAGTCAGGGACAGCCCATACAAATGGAGATAGCAGCTTCTGCTTGACATTGTCAATGAAACTTGTGCTTCACAAGTGTGAGTCATTAAAATAAAGCCAGCTTCATCTGTACTGCATGGTGCAGTAAGAAGAATGAGAACAAATGCAACAAAATAATCTACTTGGGACAAAATTGTGTTTTAATGAGTTTTTGGTAGAAACCAGCTTCTCTGGGTTTGATTTCCATGGAAACTAGTACAGCAATGCTCTTTACCACTGCCTGCAGTGGGGCTGCGTGTAGCAGTAGTAACAGTAGCGTGTGCTGTGTGATGAGCTGGCCAGTGCCTGTGGGATGCTCAAATTCATGAACATGAACTGAACTAAGTGGGATCACTGACCCGGAAAGCCACCCATGGGTCCTGGTATGCCTCAACTTTCTTCTCCCAAGGGCTCTTCTCCCTGAATTTCCGGATCAGAGTCCAGGGATGTTTCATTCTCCCTGCCTCAGTCTCAGCTGATGGGTGGATCTCAGTAGCACCTTCTCTGTAGCAGCCTCAGCTCTCTCTAAGTGTGGGGTAGTTGTGAGCTCTCACAGGCTTCACCCCAGTTCTCAAGATCCGTCTTCACCTTGTGTCCTGGCATGTTGTGTTACTGCCCTGTGGGACTGCCATGGGGTCTCCTGGTGGCTGTTTATTTTTAACCTGTAGACATGCTGCTGTTTGCTGTTGGTTTCCCTTCAGCAGCTGGGTGACAAGAACTGGCCCTGCAGTACAGCTGGATTTTGGAAGTGACCACAAAGGTTTCAAAGAAGTGGGGCAACTGAATACAAAGTAGAGAAAACAGCTTATTTGGAAAGGCTATTTGAAATATTATTTGAAAATTCTTTTTACAGTTCACCAATGTTTGTGAGAAACTCTTTACCCATAAAAACACCTTGTTTCCCAGTCCTCTGGACATATAATTATGGTAAATCAGAAATCATGTCAATGCTGGTATATTTTGAAAGTGATGGTTGGCATTTTGCCTTTGCTAAAGAGAAGCAGTGTTGCTCCCAGTGCTGCAGCAAGCAGAAAAGCAGTGGAAGGGAAAATGCTAAAATAGCTATGAGGGCACGCGAATGTGGCCATAGTTTCCAGAGTAGAAAGAACAGGAAGATGGCTGATGGGTGCCCTTCAGCCTCATCAGTAGCAGAACAACAGGGTAGAGAAGAAAGGGTGTGAAAGGAACAGGAGTCTTCTTGTGGTGGCTCGGGTGTTTCTAGGGCAAGACTGTGGGTCAGGCTCTGAGGACAGTGTAGACCTGTCTCTTGTTTCCAATCCTTGCTGCCCTCAGCCCTTCTGCAAGCTATCCCCCTCCTATTTCAGTGGACAGCTTGGCCTGTGCTGGGCAGCCAGCAGGACTTGGAAGACCAGTGCTCAGGCTGGGACTTCCAAGCTTGGCTCCTACTGGAGAGACATTACGCAGCCAGCAGCAAGGCTGCACTGATATGCAGGTGTCTGTGTCCCAGGCTGCAGCAGAACGTCGGGCTGTTGGACCCTGTTGCACCCACCTTCATGACTGTCCAAGGCTGGCCATGCCTGAACTGGAAGGTCTTTTCCATCCCTCATTGCAGCGATTCCTTCCCTTTTAAAACAAACACAAGAGCCACCAGCACTACACCTGGAAATTCAGTGGAGAATGCATAATGGGGACAGTTAATTCTGAATTTTGCCTTGGCCTTCCAAGGGACAGAGCAAAAAGGATGTGTTTTGCTCTCAGCTCTGGTTCTCAGTGGCTGCAGAATGGTCACATCAGCTCCCAGTACTCCCTTTCATTCTCCAAACTGGGAACGGTTCCATCTGGCTGCCACATGAAGTGAAATTTAATTCAGCCACTTTAGAAAACACTTTCCCCATGGCAAAGAGGAAACATTTTTATTATTGGTGTTTCCTAATCGATTTTCTCCTGCAAGTTGTTTAATTCTTTGTTGGGTTTTTTCTTTGCTTGAGCAATCTCTGAGTTTGCTGCACTCACAGTGGAATGTGGGAAAAGCAAACCCTCCCTCTGGCACAGCACTCGCAATGCAGCCAGTGCTGCCTGCAGCTCGGTCAGGGTGGACTACACAAGCTGCCTGGACCACTGTGCCAATGCTGGGCAGCTTGTCCGTGCTGATCCCCTCTCTGTGCTGACCACAGCAGTGACTACCCTGCATCTGGTGTGTGCACCTACATATGCTGCCTTGACTGCCCAGCCAGGCAGGAAAACTAGGGTGAAATTCTTGCTTTATTTAGTCTCGGAGTGTTTTGACATCATCTTCACTTACATCTGCTTTTCTCCTTTGTGGTCTTAAAAAAGACTTTATGGGTGAGGAGACAGAACAGAGAAACATTCTTCTCAGCAGACATTTATGGTTGGCTTTCTCCCCACTGCTGCGTTTTTCCTTCTCTTTTTGCATGGTTGTGGGGGGGTTATTCATTAATGCATACACTTGTCATATTTGAGAAACAGAATCAGTCTAAATCATTGATCCTGCTTGCATTAGTTTTCTTGCTGTGCATTTTCACAGAATCATAGGATCAACTAGGTTGGAAAAGACCTTTAAGATCAACCATTATTTTAACACTGTTGGCTTTAAGAAATGCAAGTGGCTGGGAGAACACTGCCAGTCAGCAGTCACTGGCTTTGTAGCAGAAGCAGCAGCAGAGAGCTGGCCCAAGGCTGAGGGTTCCCCTAGGGAGCCCGATGCTGATCCTGCTCGGTTTTCCTTCAGCAATTGACACAGGGAAACTGGTAATACAGCACTTAAATCTTGAAGTGGCTACAAGGACGGACAGAAAAACAGCTAATGCTTGAAGTGGTTCTGCCTTCTGCACTGACAGTGTTCAGGGGATGCTCTGTACACGTCCTCCCTTGGTGTCCAACATCACCTCTCTTCCCCTTTGAAACACCCTACCTATCTTGGGTTGTTCATCTGCAACACTGCTCAATACGCTGAAATGTCTGCCCACTAAAATCAGCTTAATGACAGCTGCTGTGTAGATGAAGAGTTGACTACGTGGGCTTCAAAACAACATCTGGACTGCCTTTGTCGCTGAACATGCTGCAGTGCGGGAAGCACGCAAACAGCATTCCAGCAGCTCGGGCATGGAGAGCCCTCTTTGAGGCAGAAGTAATTTTTCTCTAGGTAATCTCTCAGATTTTTGAACAAAAGTAGCAAATCATAGCAGAGACTTGATTCCAAATAGCTGGATTTGCTCGGCTTGATGTGTTAGGCTTGCAGGCTGCTTTGTCCTTTTGGCCAGCTCTGAATAGCTTTAAACCATCAAACCAAGCTTACTGGCACAGGCTAGCACAGGGCAGCCTGGCTGAGAGCTGAAAGATTCAGCTGCCACGGGAGAGTTCAGTCTCTGGCTCTGCAATCGCTTTTACCTCCTGCCATATCTATGATTTTCATGGAAGCCTTCACCTCCAAGAGTTTTTGTTTAGTCTAAAACACTCAGCCTGTGAGAGCTGATAACGATGCTGCAGCCATAAATATCTGTGGCTGAAAACGAGCATTGAAGACGCAACAGATATAGCTAAGTACCAAAAGGTCTTCTGCTTGGGGTTAAACTGCAGAGTGTGAATGTTTAGGCTGGGTCTTGCACTCAAGGCTTCAGTGCACCATGTTTACAGTATTTGTATTTTAACTCTCTTAAATGCTCTTGCGCAAAGTTTGGTGTGGATTTTTTAAGTAGAGGCTGCCTGTTATAATGCTGTTGACAAGGACAACCAAATGATGTCAAAGTCCCTCTAATTATCCCAAGCTGAAGTGTCACCTCTGCTTTCTGTCTGAGTAGATGAAAGCAATGTTCAAAGACACCCACTTAATACCGAGGCATTTTTCAAGGCAATCAAGAGCTCCAAGCTCTTTCCCCCTTAAGCAATCTAAATGCTAAATAGATCTTTAAAATAATTACCATATCTAAGTCGAGGAGCCATTTTCCCCTGCAAACACCTGATGTTCATTAGCAATATTTAAGGTGTCACACATCACCTCTGTTTACTATAAGCTCTGTTGGCAGGAGTTTGTCAGGTGTCTGCCAGTGCTGAGCTGATGCTGAAGAGCTTGGGGAAGCTCTTGAGCACAAATCATTTGGCCTGAGAGCAGGGGTCTGGATTTCTGTGAAACTCTTCTCTTTTCCCCCTCTCAGCTTAATTCTGATCTCATTAAAAATAAATAGCGTCAGTGAACACCACCAACCTGGCACCAGCCTAAGCCAGGTCCCCAAATCAGAGATGAGCTTAGCATCGATGAGCAGGGCTCCACCTGCTAAAGTTGCTCTAATATATGTCTTGCATGATAATAAAGCTTCATTTGGACAAAGGATGTACAGTTCTACTCTAATGCTGAACCACTCCTGAATGAGGTTTCTATCTCTGGAGCAAGACCTGGTGCCTGAGACTGCTTCAGGAATCGCTTTGTATTTTTATTCTCTAACTGTTTAATTTCAAGTTCATGAACAGCATTTGGAGCAGTGCCTGGCATACAGGACCTTCCTGCCATGCACATGCCCTGGCTGCTGCTATAAAACTGTAATTTCCTTCTGGTGCAGGTCATCCTCAGATATTCCTACCATGGATTTCAAGAGAGCCTCACCATAAGCCACTCTGTTTTGCCCTCTACTCTCTCCTGCAAACCCCAGGAAAGCCTATACAGCTTGGTGAAATAGAGAAAGCAGTGACTGCTCTTTTATTTTTGTGCTGGTTCACAATGGCTGTGCTCTCAGAAGGCTTACCAAATCAAGGGCAATGGAGGAACACCTTGTTTAAGAGTTGCCTTAGCACCTACACACAGAGATGGTCTGAATACAGCTGAGACTAAAGCATTTCTGGGTAGGTGTTGGAGCAGATCCTGAGTTGTGAAGACTGAGATGTACATGTTTGAGGTGAATCCAGCTTTGGACAACAGCTGAATAGAAGCTTATTGGATTCCAGTGTGAGAGCTAATGATTCAAATCCACCTACATCATTTGGATCTGGTCTGTATGAACCCCATACATCATCTGTTGTACAGCCTGGGGAAGAGTTTGAAATCATCCGACTTTGAGACCTACGTTTTGCCTAGGATTCCATACATCCCTCTTAATGTACATTTCTTAAAGTTCTTATTCAAATGTCTAATTTAAATAATGTGTGCTCCATTACCATGGGGATTTTTTTATTCTGTAATATACTGCCAAAAAGGCAGGTCTTGAGTTGCTGGAGTTACCGGCACCCTTAAATGGGATCAAATAGGAGTGCTGTGCATGATAATGCTATCATCAGTGACCTCTGTGAACTCAGAGCCCCCCGGACACCAAGTCCATTAGTAAAACAGATTGCAAAAATCTCAAAGGGCTTTTTTGGTGTTGCTCAGAGGAAAAGCAAGCACTGCTGTAGAAATTTCCTCTGAATTAGAGAGTAATAAAAGCTGACCCAGAGGACTGTGAGCAGGTGTGAGGAGGGTTATTTGGGGGCAGCCCCTCATACCCCACGGCTCCTACCAGCTGATCTGTTCAATCGAGTTTTAATCTAACCATAATTCCAGCAAGCTAATGAAGGGAACTGTCAGGAAGGGCTTAGTGTTGGCTGTAGCAATGAGTGACCAAGCAGATCCTGAAAGCTGTAAAAGCCTTTAAGGGGATCAATATTCTCTGTGCTCTCATTTTTAATTGGGCTTTATTGCAGGGCTCTAATTCATGTAGTTTATTAATGGGACTCAGATGGAGTTTCTGTAACTGGGTTTATACTCCTAGGGCATAGGATCAAAATAGCAGCAACAGCAAGCAATTGCCAAGCCTCTAGAACTCATCTGGAGAGTAATTGCAAAATAGCGAAGCCTTGGACTTCAAAGAAACATAGATGTGGCTAAATCAGTATTATTAATTGCATTTAAGTTTACAAAAGAAGTTATCTACCATGTTAGGAGTCACTTTAAAAGACATTCCATGCCATGTAGTAGATATTTCAAGTGCATTTCTGGAGAAAGCATTTTCTGGGTCTTCATGAAGCCCATGACTAAACAGCTCCTAAACAATATCAGCTAGAGTTACATCATCTCCACTTCTCTTGTTCTCATGACACTATGCCCAAAACATCAAACTTGTGAAACAATGAGGAAAATGTGTGGAAAATATATGGGAAAGATGCTGTTGCAACTCCTTATCTCCCTTGGGTCTGGAGGGACACTTTTATCTTCCCTGCAAAACATTTGTGGGCAGCTTTAGTCAAGTAACAAAAAATCCAACACAGAGTGCTAGTGTGTGTTGGATCAGATAAAAGTGCCACCCAGTCCATTAGCCTGTTTCTGTCAATGATCCAACCAAGCATCTAGAAGAAAATGTAAGAGAAAGGCTGCTCTCCAATGACACTCCCAGGGCACCCAGAAACTTTTCATACTTTGACATCCTCAGCCAGCGATGGCATCCTTGCATTGAACAACCATTGATGGACTTCTTTTTATGGGGTTTATCTAAGTAAATAGGAAGAGGGGTGTGTTCCAATTCTCAGAGGATCTTCTGCATTGACTGATTAGCACTACTTGTTACTAGTTAGGGTGGGTGTCAGGTTTTGATGGAAGGTAGGGCAGGAACTATCATGTCAATGCCTGTGTGAGGAGGGAAAGGGGGAACTGGACCAAAGTGCTCAGCATTAAGCTGTTCACCTAGTATTAGCCTGGAACCTGTATTTTACATTATTCTAGGAGCCAAAAGAGAGCTTGGACAAAGTCACATAGGTAGTTTTTTCAATCTGAATTATGTGCCAAACACTCCTGAGGCTGGAACTCCACTCTACCTGTAACTAGATTTAAGTCATGTCTAATTCCTAATGACTACATGCCTGGAGGTAGTCATGAATTTTCTATGGAAACAGTTTAAACAAAGAGGTCAGATTTATGGAGCTTAAAATGTTTTATTTGAGGTATGTTGGGGGCAGGGCGAGGTTGATAAAAATTGTTGGCTGCTGTTTCCCCACAGCAGGAATCTGGGGCTCCAAGTGAGCTGCCTGTGCTTCGTGTACGTAGGGAGAATGGGGTCTGAGGAGGAAGACAGAAGCCATCAAGCTGAACAGGGAGCTCTCTAGACTATACAACATGCTAACAAGATGATTGCCCATTAATTATAAGATGGAGGTAGGCCCCTATTTTTCCTTAGTGTTTTCAAAAGGGAAGTACTTCCTGATGCTATGGCTGACCTGATTTGGGTGCCTTTCTGTCAAGAAACAGAGCAATGCAGTTTTGTGGTTAATGCAGCCCCTGCTCTGCAGATTTCAGACAAGTTTTGAGCTCTCCAGAATATCCAAGGTGAGTGTCTTCATTAAGATCAAATGCTGGCACTGTGGTTTCAGCCCAGCCGGCAACCCAGAACCATGCAGCCACTCACTTACTCCTCCCCCTTCCTCCCCCAGCCCCTGGAGGGATGGGAAGGAGAATTGAAAGAATGTAACTCCCACGGGTTGAAATAAGAGCAGTCCAGTAACTGAGGTATGACATAAACCACTGCTGCTATCACCAATAATAATAATGACAAGGGAAATAACAAGGGAAGAGAATACAACCGCTTCACCACTCACTGACCAATACCGAGCCCAACACAGCAGTGATCTCACCCTTCTGGGTAACTGTCCCCAGTTTATATAGTGGGCATGATGTGCTGTGGTATGGAATACCTCTTTGGTCCGTTTGGGTCAGGTGTCCTGTCTCTGCTTCCTCCCGGCTTCCCCTCCTCCCTGGCAGAGCATGAGGCTCAGAAAGTCCTTGGTCAGAGTAAACGTTACTGAGCAACAACTGAAAACATCGGTGTTATCAGCGCTGTTCCCAGGCTGAAAGTCAAAACACAGCACTGCACCAGCTACTAAAGAGAAAAATGACTGCAACTGCTGAACCCAGGGCACTTGGTTATTCTCATGTCTCTTTCTCAAGCTTTCTAGCTGAAATTATTTCATTTTGTATGAATAATGAGTGCTTTTACTTGAAGATGAAAGAGGAAAGGGATAGAGGGTGCACTGCGCGATCACTGAACAATTGTGTTGTAAACATGAAAAAAAAACACATGCTATTTTAGGAGGCATTAAATGATTCATTCCTGCTTAAGACAAAGGAGATATCATTACTACAGTAGGAAAGACTGGTAAACTTAATTTAGAGCTGTAGGTGCCCAGAATGATAACTATGTTCAATCAAAGACAAAATCAAGACAAGAAATGCTGAAGAAAACTGCTGGGATGAGAAGGAGACATAAGGAGACATAGCAACTTGTACAGGAAGAAGCTACCAAACACAAGTTACCAATCTAGCAAAATTGAGATGGGCAATGATTGCTTTTCCTGGGAGATGAGAGGAGAAGTACTTGAAGAAAATATAAAAAGACGCTACTAGCACGAAGTGGATAGAAATTGAAATTAAACTCACTTGGCCTAGGATTTAGAAGGACACTAATTAGCTGAAAAGTGTGCTCTGGAAGAGCACTTACAAGCCAGGCAACAAAAGCACTGGCTTAGCACTGGCTAAAATCCTAGAAATGATGGGCTCAGGGAAGAAAAATGTCTGTATTTGAAAAATACAGAATTCTAATACGAATTCTCTTCTTCAAAGAGAAGACTTGAATGCTAACTCTGCTTGCTATATGCTGATTGTCTCGGTGCTTCTGCTACACTCCAGTGTTACAGCGGAATAGATGTGCAAGCTATGAATTCCCTTGGAGACCAAGTTAATTTACTGAGAGATTTCTTTCCCCCTCCCCTCTTCCTGCTCAGAACCTGAGAGGAGGCACAGCTAAACATGAAATGTGGAGCAAGGTTTATTTCTAGTCCTAGTAGTGCTGACTTTCCCCTGCAAGTACAAGATAGATACTGCATTAGGATGCTTTTGCCTCCCAGTGAGATTAGGAGGCATAGGGGTGGAGGCAGGGGCACAGATGTGATTGATTGCTTTTCCCTCCATTGTCATGCATGGCCTGTTTCTTACCTTCCCCTAGCATTTTGCAATGTCCTTGAGCTTTTCCTATCAGTACAGCACAGATTGCTGAGGCCTTTTACCTCTTAAACAGATCACTTTTTTTATTTGTTCAGGGCTGGAAAATTGGGCACAGGGCTTGCATCTGGGTGGCAGGTCTGATGATCTCTCAGGACTAAACCTCTATGACAAAGCGTTATTCCCAGTAAGAGTACCAGAACAAGATCACATCTGACTGTTCTGCACCCTGTTTTTGTCACTGAGGATTAGTTGCACCTTCTGTAGCCTGGTGAGTAAGCGTGCTGTGTCATGCAAGCCCACTCATGAGTACTTGATAGCCTGCCATTTGCAGCACTGTTCAAGGTGGCCTGAGGAACACTGAGTTCAAATGCCTGCATGAAACTAAGTCAGAGCAGGGATTTGAAGATCAGGTTTCTCATTTTTCATGATATGGGATGTTTAGGTAGTGAGTCCAATAGAATGATGGATAGTTTGAGTTGGAAAAGAACTCCAGAAGTCATCTAGTCCAGTCCTGCTCAAAGCATGTCTAAACAGATCAGGTCATCCAGTCTGGTGTCCAGTCAGGTCTTGAACATCTCTAAGAATGGATATTCCCCAAACTCTCAGGGCCAGCAGGCTTCTGTTGGGAGTGTGTGAAACCAAATGCCATTGGTAACTAAGAAGATAATAATTTAAACTTAGGAGCCTGTTTCCTGCACAGTCAACGGGATGATGCAGGAGCTCCCTGAACAGGAACTCAACACACTAGATTAGATAGAAGCAGTGGTGCATTAGAGATCTGGGCCATACAAGTGACAAACGTGGCCAATGGCAGAATCCAGAAACAGACTCTTACGTACACAGCCCAATTTTTATCCTTCTCCAGATCTTGTTGACTTACATGGCACAAACACAAGGCATGCAGCAGGTACACAGAGTTCGAGAAGCTGTGTGTATGTCACTGAAGGCTGATGTGAAGATGATAATATGGAGACAGTGCAGGGCTTGCAGCAGCAGGTCAACTAGGGTGTGTGTAAAACTGGTAACAAAACCCTTGCTAATACTCCAACAAGGATGGCATTGAGGTGGAATAAGCAACACGCAAGTATTACTTGTGCGCAGAATGCAAACTCAGCATGAACAGTAGGAATAAAACCTATAAATTTGAGCTGTGCCCAAACATCATCCTGATAAACTGTTCATACACGCATAGTTCAGTTTACAGTAATGAAAAAACTAATTGCTAGAATCCAACATTTCCCTGTAATGAATCCAGATGGATCTTACTTCAACTTTTGTCCTTTTCAGACACAGTCCGAATGAACCATTTATATATGTCAGAATAGAGAGCTGCCTTGTACTACAGAAACCCAAACATCTCCATTCAGTGTATTTCAGTGGCAAATTCCCTCCCCTGCTGTTTCAGTGAATGGTACATTATATCCAGCCAAGACTAAGTCGCATTATAGCAGACAACATTCAGCGTAGAAAACCTGAGAGAACTGACTTACATGGCAGAGCTCAAAAGTATTTTTCTATTTCTTGCAGTTTATGCAGAGGTAGTACGAGTTATCTATCATTTTATTGAGAGAAATGCTGAAGCCAATACTCTCAGATTTCAAGGAGTGGGTACCAAAGGTAAGCAATGCAGAAGCTGTCTCAGAGAATCTGAGACTGCTACTAGCCTTAGCCATCCCCCATTTGCTGCTGGAGAATTGATAAATTATGCTCCCTGGCTTCCCAAATACTCCCCCTCTCCCCTGATAATGGTAAGACAAAAAATGTACATTTTATTTGTTTCAGTGCTCCCCATGGTCTCGAATGGCCTGTGAAACTTAATAATTTCATAGCAGTTGAAAAACAGGAGCTTGAAATTACTTTATACTTGTAATCCAGCTGCCCTGGATTTTTCTTGTTTATTAGCTTTCTTGATGGGTTGAGTTTTCAACATAGCTGAGTTTCAGTACAATTGGGCCATTACTCAGTGGGAATTGCAAATGTATGTAACTGTTTATGTACTCTAAAGCAAAGTAGTTGCAGCATTCCCCTCCTACCTCTCGAGCGCAAGTCATCTTAAGAAGCATCCTTGCTTTCAGTGCATCACAAGCTAGCACACTGCTTTGCACATGGAAATGAGATCACAACCAGCAATCTTGCAACTTTCTTACCAATTTCTAATGCAAGTGAAAAATCTTCTGGTTCTTCCAAGCACATGTATTAGTTACTAAGAAATATAACAAGGTGGTCTTGGTACTATTTATGCTTTTATTTTTCCCCACTATATCTGACAGTGGCGTTAAGCATGAAAACAGGCTGATGTAGCAATGGGAATGCTGCTTTCCTGCTGTGCTCATGATGTACTGTGATGGATGTCATGATTTCAGACTAGTGTGATGATGGAAGAAGCTGTAGACAAGTATTTTAACTCCTCAGCTTATTTCACCCTCAAAGCAGGAATGCAAACTCAATTTTTGCTTTTCACAATCCCACTTCAGCATCCTGAAAGAGGCTGCAGAGTGGGATTCCTATAAGAAACTAATCCTGTTATTACTGTGGTGTCAAATACAATGCAAAATCTAATCCTAGTGGGGTTACCCCCTGCCACAGTACATTACGGATGGGCAGGAGCATGTAACAGTAGATGAATTGGTCCTCTATATAAAACAGTTTATCTACTATTTTCTACAGCAGCACCTAACATGCTTGACCTTATTCTCAAAGCCTCTGCTTGTTGCTACAGTAGTTTGGCAATCTTATCCTCTTCTTCCCCAACACTCAGTATCTTCTTTGTATATAGTGCAAAGTAGCATTATGCCTTTCAACAGCACTGAACTAGCAGATTGGCTCAGCCAGCTCACAAAACTTCACCTTACTATTTACATAGTGAGTAGCCATGCCAAGAATGAGTTGCACCATTCTGGTCATGCCTCAACTTCAAATCAGTAGCAGGCAGTCCAGTGACTATGTGATAACTTGCCTATTCCATGACTAGAAAAGATGCAGCATGGTTCATGGCTCCACAAACCAAGCAGAAGTCAGGCAAGCACCTCACTTGCTCTATACTCCTGGCAAATGGATGAGGGCTCATATGCCTCACTGGATGGATGCTAGGCGTGCTTTATGGATGTGCTAAAAAAAAAAATTAAGTATACCCACACCTGGACATACTAGGTGTTTGGATTCTACTCTTTATCCCCATTTACAATACTGTAGAGAATGTTACCCCATGAATCCTGCAACTGCTCCTGGTGGAGTATACTAGTACAGTCCAAGGCTCCAATCTGTACCTACAGCAGGCAAACTCTGGACTAATGCAAAGGCACAAAGTACCACGTCAGCCTTGCTTTTCTACCTGCTGTGGTGTTTCGGTCTAACATGTCCTCCAATCCAAGTTTTTTCAGTACAGCAAAACTATAGAGACATCAGCATTCAAGGTACCAAGTGCCAGATATAATTTTGCAGTGCATGCAAACAGTTAAGTCTTTATCCTTGTAAAGGGAAAATGCAGTTTGGAGCAGATCCCCATCAAAACAATTTGCCTATTCCTTTCTCAGGGGAAGGCTGGGAGAAGACTAGTTCATGGGGTCTGTGGTGTGATACATTCAGCCTGCTCTTATGCATCACCTATCCCAGAGCAGACACACTTACTTGACTACAAATGCCTCTTATAAAGATCAAGCTTAGAGTGCAAGAGGGTTGCTGTGCTTCCCAAAAATCCCCAGAAAAGACAGTAGTCAGGATTAGGCCAGAGAAACTGACTTGGCAGGACAGACTTTGAGCCATTCTGTAATAGAGCAAACAACTGTTGGTTCAGCCATTGTAACCTTTTGAGTCCTGTTCCCTGGCAAACATGCAAGAAAGATTTAATTTGTTGTGCGGCAAAATCCACAAAATTCAGCACTCAAGTTTAAAGAAAGGGTATTTTTTTATTCCCCATTAAGACTGTCTCGAGGACATAACTGAATGTTGGAAAACCCACCCGAAGGGCACATACAGTGAATGTGGCAAAGTACAATGTGAACAGCCCTCGGCGTTCAAATAAGGTAGGACCATCAGCTAGTGAGAGGAAAAAAAACAAATTTAAACTCTACTGAAGATGTTACACTTTCTTCTCCATTTTACTGAAAAAAAAAGTCAAGCCCAACAAAATCCTTGCATCGCTAACAATACATTCAGTCCTGGCTAAAGAGTTTAGTAAGATGGCAACAGGATGACTATAATACAAAACGTTCACTACTACACTCTGTACACGCCTGTTGTCCAAGCCCTCCCCCAAACCCAGGTAATGATGGTGCCCCCATTATTTGCTGGCTTGCTGGGCCTGCCTGCGGAGGAGGACGTAGATCTTCTCCTTTATCCAGTCTTTATTGTACGGTTGGTATGTCTGAGTATCAGCACGGTAACTAGAGAGGAAAAAAAAAACCACTTGTAGGATTAATCTGCTCTGTAGAATGTTTACCAGAACTTCATAAAACAGTTAAGCATCCTCAAGCATATGATGCAGAAAGCTGTGTGTAGAACACAATAATATCAGAAGAAGATGGAAACTGTGGCTTATCAAACAGATTTATCCTGTTCGTTATAAAGCAGTCACCCAGCAAATCAGTAAGGACCTGAAATAAAACTAGATGCCCCAAGGACTACTGAGTGTCTGGTTCTCAGCATGTTCACATTTTAATTTCTGAATATAACTGCTTATGGGAGACAACAAATAGGGCACCTTAGTATTTTTGAGCTCAGAATGAAGAATAGTTCCACAAGGAAATGATCCAATTTGTCTTAACAAGCCAAGCACTTTTTCAGTACTACTTCACGCAAGGTTTCATGTACGCTTTCAAGTGTTTCACTAGCACTTGGAATTTTGTGAAAACTACAATCATTGAGGAGCAAAGGTAGACTCACAGATGGATGACAAAGGATTCTTGCCAGCTGCAGTGACGTCAAGCTTACCTCTACCAAACAAGGACACTTCATAAAAAACAAACTGAAAACAAGAAACCACAGTCTCGCTTTCTTTGCTACTCAGGGATAGTTGATAAGAGTAGTTCACCAGCATGATTTCTTGCCAGGGCGAGAGAATTCAGTTACTCAAGACACTGTTGAATTGAAGCATAATTAGACCAAAAGTGAAAGCAAACTGTGTGAAGTTATCTGTGTAGATTCATGCCCTCCTTTTCCCCTTAGCTGTTGAAGCTGAATGTTTTTTGATGAAGGTGGTATTTTCACTGCATACTTCAAGAACTACTCAAGTTCTACTCAGTTTTTAGATCTTGGTATGTGTATTTCCAACCAGATAAGAAGGTTGAGGTTTCACTGGTAAGAAGCTAACTAAAAATCTAGAGTTAACTCAAATTACAGTTCAACTACTTACAGTTCTTGCCTAAAGAAAAAATCTCTAAGCAAACTGTTTCCAAGAAAACCTTGTTGTTTAAAACCTAGCATGACTGGTTCAAGGTCACAGAAAGTTTCAGTATATGCTGATATAGTAATAGTTAGTAGCATTTCCAGTGCAGTATGAGAAAAGTTAGTTTCAGGAAAAGTTACTGATTTATGCCACTCCATTCATTATGCTAAGAATGGGTAGCAGGTACTTTAAGAATCTTCATGAACACAAGACACATCTGGTATGCTATGTGTGCCATCTGCTGGAAAAACTATGAGCTGAAGTAGAATTGGCAGGATAATGAGTTTACAAGCCTAATTAAGAAAGGCAGAATATTGCTACGAAACAGTTATTACTTCATGAAGAAAGTAGCTAGCTTCAGTCTGTTAGATAAACAAAGTGTGTCTTTCAAACTGTGTCAGCCCAGTGCTTCAACATCTGAAGAGCAAACATGGCAGAATGTCTGGAGGAAAGCAACTGCGGAAACTAATCCTGTTTTACTTATTTTAATGAAAACATTGTTAAATGCCATTTATAAGTCACTGCCAGTAACATAAGGTTCTATACATCAGAACGCAAAGAAAAGCAATCTGATGCTCAGTTCTGGTGCTTTTTAATAGCCTTTTATTTTAAATGTATAAACTGGCAAAGGCTGTTCACTGTGCAGCTACACAGGTAATTGCACTGGGGTTTCAAACTGAACAGTAATTCTAGAATTCTGATATTCAAAAGCCTAACACTATGGTCTTTTGTTACTTAAACATGAGATTTGTACCCTTATTCCTATGAAATTTTTATGAAGTTAGTGTCACTGTCATATCAAACTGTTACCTTGAAATGTATGCTGTGGAAAGTACTCATCTGGATTAAGTAATTTTTTTACGCTGTTGTGGTTTGACTAGTGAAATTTAGCATCTGATTTTATACTGGAGTCAGAATTGAAAGTACACAAGACTACCTTCACCCATAACTTTAAAATGCAGATGAGACCTGGAGATAACATATTCACAAGAACACTTATAACAATTAGCTAGGGCTCTCTGATCTATTAGGAACAGATCACTTCATTAGGATTTACAAAAACTTTCACCTTGCTGTATTTTGATCCAAATAAACAGCTGGCTGCATGCACTTCTGTAGACTTCTACCATACCACTAGAACAGCCCTCAGCTGAGTAAAATTCTGTAATCATTCTTCTTCCTTAAGAATCAGATCAACTGCAGATACAGCCCAAATTTAAACAGATTCTAGCATAAATAAAAAATGTATGTGGTTGAATTCAACTGCTGGATTTCAGTATTCGATATGCTGGAAGCTTCAATGTGCCTAAAATCCAAGTGGAACTGCCAGTTTCTAAGCTTTCTTTACAGATGATTCATTCCAATGTAGTCAATTGGCGTGGTCAGCATGGAACGCTAGCCACAGTACTGCTGCCTTACAGTTACTGCAAACACCACCCAGAACCTCACCAGATTTCACACAGAACACGTAAGAGTTTAGATGGAAGATTTCTTACTTCTGTAAGCCACTGAAACGGACTTATACTACTCAACTTACACAAGACAGCTGAGGTCTGCCAAGTCATCAATGAAGTCAAACAGCTGGCTGATATCATACGTAATGGATGGACTGTTGGGATTCATTCTTTTCAGATGCTCTTCATACATTTTACAGACTCCTACAGAGAAACAAGAGTAACGTTAAAAAGACACAGCTGCTGTTTGCTGAAAATTCTTCAGCTATTGAACCACAGATATCAGGAAAGTTTAGAGATGATTACCATGAAAACAGTGACATAACCATCTTACTCAGATTCTGAGGATTTGAAATGCTTTTGGCTTTAGCTATTTGCAGCATGGAAACATAATACTACAAAATCAGGTAAGAGGCCTAGAAAGAAGCACTGTCGTCATCAAGAGGGAAAAGTTTAGTTCTGTCAAAGATGTAACTTTCCATGCCCCACCAAGAATATTGCCTACACTCATGAATTGTATATAGTTCCATCTAGTTAAATCAAAAAGAAGCATTTATGTAAAAATGAAGCTTTAGAATTTAAAAACAACTAATTTTTAGTTTGCTGAAACATCAGTAAACTAAAATAATGAGATATTTTTACCTTTTTTTTAATTACCTTTGGAAAACATAAAACAGAAACTTCTTTTCTTACTGAGTAAGTCTGGGAATATGTCAAAATGGGGGTTTAACAGTAGTTTTGACTACCATGTCTGCACCCACCTTCCATGCACTCGTTCACCGATTCATAATCGGCATATGTTCTGCCTTCTGGCCTCTTGGTAGGCTGGACAAGTAGAATCGTGTGAGACTGAAAAACAAAAGAAATGCCAACAAAACGGGTTACTTGCAAAATCTGATTTTTTTTTTTGTTTGAATTAAGTTATTTATCTGGATGAAGCATTAAAAAGAAGCATAATATCAGAAGACAGAACTAGCAATCAAGGAGACACAGGCATTTTCCAAAGGCACTTACTGTTCATGTAAGCTGTGTTAAAAATTTTTGGTTCCTATCAATCCCAACATAACTTTAAAATGTCTAAAATCACCAGGAAAGCAGCTACTGTGCTGAAAAAGGTATCACAGAAATGGTAATTTCTATTTAAATACAAAAGCAAAGCAAAAAAGTCAATCCATAAAAGCCATGCCATTAGTGCATTTACTTATTCCATTCTAAATGCAAGCTATTAGTAAGATTTAAAATACCCCAATTAAAGAGCAAGGAAGGAATCCAACTTAACTTCACTATCAGTCTCTCCTTAAATATTCTAACAGAAATGACTATTTTGAGTTATTCATTTCACTTCAGGGGAATGCAAATTATATAACAATATCACACTTAGTATTCAATATGATTTCCTGCAAAACAGATGCACTGATTTTTTTATACTTCAGTGAGTCTACTGAAATGGCAATTATGGCACAGATAATGGTTTCGAATGTCAGGATCTGTAGGCTTGTTTTACTTCACGAAAGACTTACATGGTTGTACAGCCTGTGGCTTGCTTTCTTCCTGTAATAATTTTCACTTGGCTACAGCAAATAATTTGATGAAACAAGAAGAAAGACTTCTGAAGGATACACAATCTGTGATCTAATTAACAGGTTACACAGCATGGAAAGTTTGCAAGCATGCTACAAAACACCATTTCCAGTGCTGCTAATTGGATCCAACATTTTCAATGCTAATACATAAGGTGAGGAGACAACATGCAATACTCATGGAGGTAACTGCGGAGTAGGACACACTGGAAACAAATGCCTTAGTGTATTACTTAGCTTAAATTAATCCTGACCCACACTTTGGATGTATTGGTGAGGATATGAGTTCAGTGTTCAAGTGCAGTGACAGAAAAATGGCAAATACTAGGATTTACCAGGAAAATACATGAAAACACTACATCTTTGTACCATGATAGAGTGTTCCCACGCTTGGAATAGAGTTTTCAGCTCCGTAAATTCTGTCTTAAATAACATGAGAAAAGGACACTTGGAGAAACTCAGTAAAAAGTTACAGAGTTACACAGTAGGACTTTTCCCAATCAGAAATGGAAAAAGAGGAGAACTCAGAGCTACACACTGCAACAACAACAACAACAACAACAACAAAAAAAAAAAATCACACAAAGGAGATTAGATCATGAAAGACAGCTCATTTTCATGTATGCCAGAGGATGCCAGATTTGAAAGGAATTCCCCAAGGGGGGCTGGTATCTGGCTGTTCCTAAGTGCATTGTGCTTGAACAGCCGCGTCCTACCAGCGAGTCCAAATGACCGCCAAATTTTATTATAAAATACTTCTTCCAGCACTATCATTTTTGCTTGCTGGTCACTGATGACAAGGCTCGGTTCCACGACTTGCAACTCTGACTTTTTAGGAGCATATAACTAAGGATCTTTTATTAGCTAACAACAATTGGATGAGGTGTCAGGTGCCAGTTCGGTCAGTGTACCTCTTTGCATCAGAATGTCTTGCAAACTAGATTTGGGGTGTCTGATTACACAGACATACTCATCTTTTTTAACAAAACTCAGTATTAAAAAAAAGTTCTACTTGCCTGACAAAACCTCAAAGAGCACAGGTAAAACTTAACTATTTGATAACTGAGTAAATTCTGTACTGTGTCTCTCAGTATCTTGCTGCAGAATAATTTTAAGTTTTCTGGCCTATAAATATCCAGACTATTCCTCCCAAACTTTGAGTGCTAAATTTATGCACATATTGTAAAATTATCCCAACAATCAGATTAAAGGAAAACAAAAAAAAAAAAAATAAAGGTGAACCAGACATGTAAGACAGTTCCTTCAGAAATCTACAGCAGAAATTATTTGGGCTTCTGGCTTATCACTTCAGACAGTTTACAATATCAGATACTGGTGTGGAAATTACTGAAATGAATACAACTAGAGCCATTGTATTATACAATTAATGCATTACATCTTAAACATGTCTTTGGGAACTTCCCATTATTTCACTTATGGGAGGGGAAAAATAAAAAAGTTTTGATCAAATTTCTCCTTCTCTCCTAAAAGTAAAAACAAAAAAAAAGTGACTTGTTCAGAAGCCTGAGAGAATTTTCTTCCAACTGTTACTGGTAATACTGAATATGCAGCTAGATGACAGGGCAAAAATACGTGTGATTAATAACTATTATGCCTTTCTTTGGGTATAAGAAAACTAAAACAAAGGAAGATCCATAAACCTAAAGGTGTTAGGTGCAGGTTGTCTGGAATAGCCCAGTACAGACGCTATTTATTCTGACGGCATGTGCTGGGCTTTCTTGCATGTTCTTTAAACTCAGAGTTGTGTTGGCTGCTGTTAAGCAGGTCACTGAATGCGATACCACATGGTTTATACCACAATAACTTTGAACCTCTAAAGAGTATGTTAGAAAGTGCTCCAGTTACTGAAGATACAAATGTGCAGAAATGGTTAAGGCGCTGCTGACAGTCAAACCAGCAGGAGCTAGGCAGCACCTGTGCAAAGAGGCTTCCACCAACTGTAATCTATTCAACAATAAAGTAGGAAAAACCCAACAACCGCTCCTCTAAAAAAAACCTCAAACAAAACAAAGGAAGGTAAACAAGTGATAAGAATAAGATACATAGTGATGCAAATACAAGTAGTATATTGCACACAAATAAATGCCTTTCAGTTTTTCTGCAAAGTAGAAAAAATGGTTTAAGGTTTGAGCGTCACATGATTCCACTCTGGACAACAGGGGCCACGGCTTGTGGCTGCTCACCCTCGCAGGAGCTAACTTCTTTTGAGCAAGTGCCAGACAGACGCAAAAGTTTGCTGCAAACCCAGAAGCAGCCGCCCTTCCACCGCAGGGCAACAAGTAGCTTCAACATATTCAAACTTATTAGATAAATGCAACAACCTATTGCGACTGGTAGGCCTTTGTACTTCAGCGTGCTATTCAAGCAGCCCACCAGCGCAAGTTACCGCCTTTTCCCTCCTCCAAGCGCTGGGAAGGAGCCAGGAAAGTAGCACGGGCAGAAACCTCAGTTGACGCAAATCAGCCATTTAAGGTAGGCATCCGCGAGGACAGCGCTCGCCGAGAACAGCTGGGCTCCCAGAGCCGCCCTGGGACCGGGCTGAGGCTCCCGGGCAAGCAAGCTCCAGGCCAGGGCGGGCGTTCCCCCCACCTCCTCCTTGCCCGAGAGCACCGGGCCGTTGTACCAGAGAAACCCTGCTGGCGGCGGAACTCTCTAAGCCCAGGCCCGGAGAGGCGGCCGCGGCCTCCACCGTTGCCCGCCGCACCTTCCCGCTCATGGCGCCGGCGGCCACCCCTTACCCCAGGCGGGGAAAGGAAGCACCCCGGGGAGCGCCGCCCTCTCCCTCTCCCGCTCCCACTCTCGCTCCCGCCCCCGCGGCCAGGCGGGGCCCCGCTGTGCGGCCGTGCCCGCCCCGCCTCGCCCCGCGCTCACCATCACGGCTCCCGCTCCTCAGCACCGCCGCGGACAACAGGCGCGCGACGATTCCCCCACAAGCCCCCGCGCCCGCCGGAAGCGCCGCGCTAACGGCTGACCGCGGCAGACTCGCGCACGCGCGAACCGGCGGCCGCGCGGCGGGCGTGGCGCTGAGGATGCCGGGAGAGGCCAGGCTGGGGGAGGGGCAGGCGTCCTGGGCAGCCATCTTTGATATGGGAATAGCGCCTTCCCGCCGCTGCCCGCGCGGGCCGCCATGTTGAAGTAGGGAAGCGGGGGAAGGGCGGGAGCATGCCCTGGAAGGGGAAGTGCGGGGCCGCGGAGCTGCCACTTGGCCTCTGAGGCGGCGGTGGGGCTCGGCGAGTGGGGGCGTTGGTTCCGCGGCTCCTTGTGCCTTCTCCTCACCTTACGCCATCCCCCGTCCCCTTTAGACCGCCTCTCCGCCCTCTGTAGCCCCCTCTCCCGTCTCCTCTCGGAGGCGGTGGGTGCAGGGGAAGGCCTCGCTGCCTCAGGTGAGGGCCAGGCCTGCCCGCCCCGGCGTTCCCCAGCAGCGGTGTTGGCCGGCTCCGGCGGCTTCGTGGCTGCCGCACGCCCGGCCCGGAGGGGCTTCTGCCGGGGTCTGAGCCGGACGGAGCCGTCTGGCAAGAGAGCCATGGCTGGCAGCCCTTCTTGGGAGCTCGGTGTCTGCACGGGTTAAGTCGTGCGGGACGAGGTGGAAAAGTTGCTCTCGAATTTCACTTTAAGGGACCTGACGGAACGCAGCGAAATGGATGACTTCCGCTCCATTTGCCTGCTCTCTCTGGCCATGCTGGTGGCCTGCTATGTGGCAGGAATTATCCCTTTGGCAGTTAATTTTTCAGAGGTAAGACGGCTTCGCTGAAATGCGCTTTGGTTGCTAAGGGAGAAACTGGAGTTAGTGCTGTCCCCTTGTAAATGTGGAAGTGCTGTTAGGGGTGGTGTCGTGATTTAAAGCTTTTTAAGAAAGTTGTGAATGCGGTGTTTATTCAGAATCGCAGTGTAGAATTATGCTTATCTTTTATAGCGTCTGTAAAAGCCATTTAGCCATTTAAATGTGCCAGATTTGAACCAAATTGTCTCAGCCACAGATGAAGCAAAGTCGTAGTGTGTGTTGGAAAGGCATTATAGAAGCTGTACGTTCTTGGAAGCTTGTGTCAGTACTGAGCTTAGAGTTCCACTGTTATTATGTGTCTATGGGGTACTCAAATTAAGACTTTTAAAAACAGGTCTGAGAATATTCACAGAAAACTTTGTTCTGGTTCATGATTCTGTTCACAGCTTGTGATCCTGATAGTTAAACTGTAGCTCTTTGATTAAAATGCCAATTAAAGTTATGTTTCTATCCTGTGTAACTGAAGGCATTCTTTTGGAAAAATATCTTGAATACATAGGGTGTTGTTAAAGGAGAGGGAGACTTTACTAGATTGAATGAGTTTCCAAGTGGTAAAAGTGTTCAGAAATAAATGTGTTTGGGTGCCTCTAAGGAATGATTGTTGAAGCAGGTGATGATGATTGTTACTTTCTGGAGGTCTTCTAATGTCCTCTGATGCCTGAGGGGTTCTTCTCTTTTTAATTGATGATTGCTGTTTAGAGGTGTGTTGTCGTGAGAGTCTAGTTATTTTAAGACAGGAAGAGCTTTCTTATGAGAGACCTTCTACTGGGAGCAGTGGTTTGGAAAGCGAGAAAAAAAAGTTTGGAAAATGCTGGAAGAGAGATGTGATTTGCTCTCCCATCAAGTCACAGAGCTAGTTGTGCCTGAGCGATAGACGCCCAGCAGTGTGGAAGGAAATGCAGTCCTGTTTTGTAACACTACAGTTCAGCTAAATGATTGAAACATGTCTATCTTCTGAAGTCTTTACATAAACATTAGCATAGTTCTGTTTTGCCATTGCTTTGATAGACCTTTTGTGTGTCTTCAGTGCTTTTGCTTCTGCTGTCTTCAAAACTCACTTTCTTGCTGAAGCCTAGGAAGGGCTTTCTTGGAAGTTTGCTGAGGGCGCTGCCTAGCATGCCAGTATTGTCTCTTTTGTATTTAATTTGGAATTTCCTCATGTATGTGCTTGATAGTCACCTGTTGCATCAGACTTTATCTTCAGTGGTGTTTGAAGGTGGCATTCTTGACCTGTATTTATGTGGTTCTTATATATTTTTATACATGTATCATGGGGCTTCTAAACCTTTTGGGACTCCCAGCAGCTGCAGAAAGGCAGTTCTGTTGTGGATCCAAAACCAACACTGTATTAAGTAGTAATCGTATACTTAATAGTCTTCTGTGTGTGCAGCATTTTACTAACAGTGCCCACATAAATATCAAGCTTATTGTTGTATTTTGAGCTCTCAAAAATCCTTGACTCAGTTTACACTTTACTCAGATCAGTATAAAACTCCAGCAAAATCAGGTATGACTAAATACTGGTGGTAAAAAGGTATAGACTGAATAGAGCTCCACTGTATTTGTGTATGCAGATGGACCCTTTCTGCTTAATGCTAATTTGTAGTAAGTACTGTGTTGGACTAACTATTTTGGACAAACTATTCTGTACTGAAAAGGACATGGGGATGTCTCTTGAGATAATAACTTTTTAGTTTGCATTATTTTAACGGGTCTTTAGAATTCACAGACGCTCAGTTAAAAGCAAGCAATTGTAATAAACCAGGATTACTTCTAAAGCTTTTTTCCCTTGTGTTTATGTACATATGTGAAGTAGATTATAGTGCTGCACTATTAAGATAATCCTGGTTTTGCTTGTAAGATACAATTTTTTTTGCAAAATGACTTTATGAACAGTGGGTATTGAAGATTATCTTTTCACGTGGATTGCCACTGTATAATAACCTACCATGTATAGTTATTATATATGCCATGTGCATGCTTCTAGAAACTTTTCAGGTGTTTTCATCTCTTGCATATTACTATTTGAATATTCCGCAGTAATGCTGTAGTTGTTCCCTTTTCATCACATTATGCTGGGCTGCATCAAAAGGAGCATGACCAGCAGGTCAAGGGAGGTGATCCTGCCCCTCTGCTCTCGTGAGACCTCACTTGGAGTACTGTGTGCAGTTCTGGTGTCCTCAACATAAAAAGGACATGGAACTGT
>JANRGW010015913.1:0-22868 GCA_024733675.1 Psilopsiagon aymara
TAGTGATAGGACAAGGAGTAATGGGTTTAAACTTAAACAGGGGAAGTTTAGATTGGATATGAGGAAGAAATTCTTTATGGTAAGGGTGGGAAGCATTGGAATGGGCTGCCCAGGGAAGTTCTGAATGCTCCATCCCTGGTGGTGTTCAAGGCCAAGTTGGACATAGCCTTGGGTGACATGGTTTAGTGTGAGGTGTCCCTGCACATGGCAGGGGGGTTGGAACTAGATGATCTTAAAGCCCTTTCTAACCCTAACTATTCTATGATTCTATGGAAAAAAAAAAAAAGAAGATTTGATTTGGAGAAATAAAAAGGTTTAGTAATCTCTCCAGCATCTCAGTTTCTCTTCCTAGGAATGCATAAATTCCCACTCATCCTACATGTGCCTGACTCTTCTGACACTGCTCCCATCACTGCATTTTTTCCACCTCCATGGGTACAGCTCCTGCTGCAACTGCCACTGCTGTCTCAGTGAACCATATCACCTCCGTGAGATAGATTTAGTAGTAGCAGGAGGAACAAAGGTGGTGGGAGGTGCAGCAGCAGCAAAGAACACCCCCATATTGTTTTTCTTGAAAATTTAGCCTACAAATGTGGAGATGCTTTATAAGCAGAGCTAATTTGTAATTGGCAAAGTAATTATTCTGTTAAGGTATTTCAACAGGAAAATGAAGCTCTGCAACTGTGCACACATACATAGTTTTCTGCAGCCCTGCAATAAGCAGAACATAAGCTGTTTAGTGGGCATTGTCATCACAAAGGCTATTCCACGGAGTAATGGGAAATTTAGATTTTAATATTTTTTCCATCAAAATGAAATACTGATGACACCCATTTCCTCTGAAATGTCAACTTTTTAACCACTGGCACTGTACATGTTGATATACTACAGCAATCCCAGTTTGGATTCCCTAGCTCCCTTTGCTGTCACAGTAAACAAAATCAGTAATGCTTTCTGCTCACCATGAGATTTTTCTAGGAAAGAAGCTGCTTTATATAACATCACCTTACTTTTATGCCCTCATCCTCAGCTTGCATTTCTTCCTTGGGTCCTGCAAACATCATATTCCGTTTGCACAGTGTCCGACTGCTAGCCAATTCCCACATCAGTCTACAACAGGCCTGGTCAGTAAGTTTTCAATTAAACATTCATTAGAAAAGTCTTAAGTTTGTCAAAACCGAAACTGACTGCTGAAGCAATTGTTCTCAATAGATGCCCTCTTAAAAGAAAATCTTCTTTTAAAGAAAGTTTGGAAGTTGCCAAAGCATCTCACTGAAGTGGGTTTGGTTTGGTTTGGTTTTGTATTATGGAGGATGGTTTTTCATTTAAAGAAACCTTTGGTTTGAAATTAATCCATTTATATTGGGAATTGAAATAAAGTAATTCCAAAACCCCAAATGTTTCAAATAATCCAACCAAATTTCCACATTTTCTATTTAGGAAGGATTATTATGCTTGAGAAACTTTTTTTTCACTGTTCAGGGCAGGAACATTATTGATAATGCTATCGATGCTCATGGGACAGGACAAATATTTCTGTCTCTGCCTCTAGACTGGAACTGTTCAGGACTCTGTGTCAACTCATTCCTATAGACCCCAGCAAGTTAACAGTAGAATATAATGTTTTTGTGATAAGTTTCCCACTTGCCTATAAACCCCTAATTTCCTAGATTTGAAAGTTGTATTCTCCTCTGGAATTCAATTTATCTTGTTTTCAAGCAGTTGTGCTCAAAAACCCTGACTGCTTCCACATGAATAGGGAAAACTGCTGTGGTACGACTAAAAATGGGAAAACAATTCAGAGGAGAAATCAGAGCTCAAGTTATAGAATTAGTAAATAGCTGGTTGGGAAAAACCAAACCAGTATTTAGAGAATACACTGAGAGTTCTTCTTGCACCCAAACCATATTTGCTTGCTTTTGATGATTTGAACAAAGACCTTACGTCTGGCTCTAATTAACTAATTGCTACTGATTCAGTAGGTTGTACCTGGTTATTTTACAGCAGAAAACAGTGTTCCTTCATAGCAAGTTATGTATTTAACTTAAAGCAAATACTAACAAAAGCTTTTTAGGTTGCCAAGGCTTTTCCACTTAAGAAGAATTATGCTTGAATGGCAATAATATGTACAAAGGCATTGGGTTGTATTCTTTTCTCTAGAGCAAATACATGGTAACTAGAAGCAAGTTAGTTATTCTAAGTTTCTCATAATAATAATTAGAAAAAAAGAATATTTAGAATTTTTAATAATTCAATCTCCTCTGTTACAAACATTTAGGCTACCTCTCCTTCTTACATCATTCCCTTCTGAGTACCCCAGTAGACAAGTAGATGATACAACTGAAGGAATGGGATCCTTTGGACATAATGGGGAAGAAAAGCTAGAGCTTCGCTCAGTCAAGTAGTATCAAACAGTCAAGGAGTATTCGGAGAATTATAATGTTATAATACCAGATATCAGAATAATTATAGCATCTGAGGTTTAAGGAAAACCTGTGTAAAAAAAAATCTTATATTTTAAGAACAGTAAGTTGCCATATAATTACTCCTGACAATGCTTACAGCAACTGAGTGACCAAAACCAGGTATACTGAATATTATGATATGGTATTTATTTGTGATTGCATGTCAGCACACGAACTGTCTGGAAAGTTTCCTGTCTGTACAACTGTATGGGTCAGAGATGCGAAACTAAGTGATACACAGTGATTGCTGCCTGAAAAGTCTTCAAAGATTAAGAAATTTCCCTGGTATTTCTTTCACAAGACAGGTATCTATTATTTGTATAGCTGCTCTCTAGGGTTGTCGAATCATAAGTACATCTAGGAACTATTAGGAATAGTTTTAGGACTCAGATTTTTGCCTTAATTGCTTGGTAGTCAAGAAGCTTGATACCGACAACTGAGATGTCAAACTGCTATAGGACAAGTAGAGACAAAGTGGCTGTTTCTATCAAAAGCCAAGCAATAGCTCAGATCCACTGTGTTTTCTAAATGAGTCATGATTATTCCTGGCCAAACGCAGAAGACAGCTTACTCCCCACTCCTTGCTCAAGAGGATGACATATGATGCAGGAGTTTGCAGGTGTTCACCTTGATTTCCTTTACAAAAGCAGCTCTGCCAGCTGTCTCAGCTTTTTCTGTTTCCTTTCTCTGTACTCCATGTCCCTTACAGTTTCAATGCTATTCAGGGAGTGCTTATGCTTCAGTCACAGGGATATCTACTGGAGGGCCCCAGTGGCAGCTCAGAGTGACTTGGCAAAAAGGAAGATCGCTTATGCCCTATAATGTCAGGAAGCTGCAATTTGAGTCACTGAGATTGAGAAACCATGCAGTTTTAACAGACTGACCTCAGATTTCAGGAATAATCTCTGTCTGGTTTCCTGCTGTAGCTATGCTTTTCTAGTACCTTAGCTCTGAAAATCCATTAGTTTAAGTGAGTTTATGAAGGCTAAGCTGCAGTCAAGAAAATAATGCATTGGTCTTCAGAACCAAGTCAGATTTTGTCACCAAAACAGCATGAAAGAGATTCTGAGTTTTTCATCCCATACTGTACAATGTACACTGATGCTCAATCATTTTCTTCTGAGACAGCTAACACTGGCCACCCTGGGAGCACACCCTCAATTTACGTGGGTTACTCTGGTATGCTTGCTTTGGAAAGGTAGTAGGACAATGTTTTTAAAAAAATCCAAACCAACAAAACCCCAAGCCCAAATTCAGCAACAAAGCTCATATGCCATATCTTGTTGAAAAGATGAATTTCTCTAAATCTGGAGTACATAATCCATAGTCTCCTTATGGTAGTATAGCTACTACTACACTAATCTAGAGAAAAACTAAACACTGTCCTCCTTCAGAAACAGCGGCTACTTTTATCAAATGGGGGCAATAAATTACTTTTTTGATGTGATACTCAAAACATAAACCAAAGGAAATGAGGAACTGCAATAAATGGAGAAGCTGAAGTAATATAAAAGTTAATCATTCTTTAGACATGGTGAATTTTCCTGCTAGGAATGATTTCACTTTGGAAAATAACTTAATAGACAGAGAGGACAGGAAAACCAGTTTGCTTCTAATGGCATTGCTATGGTGTAATGGGACTGAGATAGCTATATTCAAGACAGATGCTATTATTTGTTCTAGTTTTACCATAAGTGAGACACTACGATATTTCCAAAATTAAGCCTGAAAGCCCATTAGAAACATCATGCTGGCCTGACTCATAACAAAATGCAGGAATTGGTTTTTTGAGTCCTGATGAATGGAGGTGCTTTCAGAACACAGCCTGATGATCCTAGCTTTTACAGCAAAGTACAAGGCAAACTTAGCAGTCTAGTGATAAGCTTTTATCACTCTTTCTCTTTTAATGGTATGACCTTTTCCATTTAAGTTATTGCAGCAATGGAGAAAAATGTTGCTTCCCCATTTATTCATTTATTCCTGTTTCTGTGCATTTGTGTCACTTTCATGGGAGACTTGAAGTTGGTTTTCTTACATACAGATACTTGCATGCTTCTTAACTGGAGATAAGTTCTGTGCTCCAGCTGCAATCCTGATAATTACAGTTTCATTTAGCATAAAACCATCTCTCACTGCCCTTTGGTTTTAAAGGTGTTCCCTTTCGGTAAGTTGTATCCTACGAGACCACACCGATGCTTTCTTTGTCTTTCAGTGTTCGTTCATCTTCACTGCTCTCTCATATCCTAAAATCTGACAGTGTACAAGCAAGACATTCTTCAGGGAAAAGCAGCAGTGCGGAGGTAATGTTTACATTAACTAATTAGGAAATCTGGTGATGGAGATGGGGATACTTTCTCAGTGTGTTAAACTCTACAAAGACGGCAGCAGGCAATCCTGCTATGACTCACATCTGGCAGTGTGTCCGTAGATGAGCCAGAGGCATTTTAAGGCTAAGTTTTACACTGAAGAACATAAGCTTCAAACTTTCTACAACAGCCTTTCACCATGACTTTAATAAATAATACAGGAAGTTTCATTGCCCAAGCCAGGCACCATACGCAGTTGGTCAGAGATAGTCAACAAACTGGAGAGGAAAGATGATCTAGTAGCAGAGGGCTATCCCAAAATTTAAGAAGCCTGACTAAATTGTTGTTTATTGTCTCTTAGTAAGTTCCTTCTTTCAATTATCAGTTGGAGACTACAGGTTGTGAAATGATGCATTTCAGTTATTCATGTACATAATAATCTTTTCATGTCATGAATCATACCTCTGATTTTAAAATCTTTCCAGTTTTGAACTGACTCCAGACCTCTTACTTGTGTACAGGTTGCATTAAATACAAAGCTGGGGGATGCAGAAATGCAGGTGCTTTTCTGCTTATTGTGAATTTAAAACTTACTTTTGAAATCCAGATGGAAGAACAAGTGATTGACTAGTGGATGAGCAGAAGCGAGTCTTCTTTTTTGACTAGCAAGTAAAAAAAATCCAGCTTGGACTTGAGACATCGATTTTTAAGATTCTGAGGCTCATGGACACAATAATGACAGATACATAAGAAATGCCAATAAACAGAGAAAAGCTTTTAACTTGCAAAAATTTACTGTTCACATTTCTTTAAGCTACTGCATGGGGCCACAATGGTGAACCTGTCTGCATTAAAGGAGCCCTGTCTGGAATTATCAAAGGTGGTGTACATTATTTGTTTCAGTCTTACAAGCACTTCTAAACAACAGCTTTCATCTCCATATGTTACTCCTATCATACTAGTAATTTCACAGACAGCCTCTTGTCTCTTCCATGTGTCTCTGGAGCAGGGACTGACAGATAAATCAGAATTGTTAAGTGGAGTTTCCTAAATCCATCAACATTCTGTCATCATCAGCATGGGTCCTGACCCCAGGAAGTAGTTTTCTTACAGTTTTGTTTGATGTCCCCATGGCATTTGAAAGATTGAAAATGAATGGTCTCTTTTCAGAAAGCAACAATTCCAAAATTGTCTGACTCAACTCTCAGAAGTGCTCAGACCAAATGCTGTATTAGAAGAACGCTTGGAAAAGGTCTCCCTTCAGTGCACTCTCCATCCTGGTTTGGTGAATGTCTTCACCCAGGTGAAGTTTCAAGAGAATTGATTATATTTCTACTTATAAAAAACAAAACAGAGAAACTAAGAAACTAAAGGGTAGAGGGGAAAATATTTTGCTAGTTATGGGTTAAGGATAACCACATAGCTTCAGAACTCCTATGAAAAGACAATACCTTTTAGGTTGTCTGGTCAGGTTGAACATTCACTTAACTGCAGATCTTTGAAGAGAACTTGTCAGGCTATTTGTTGCATGTAACATTTACTATGGGTTTACTCTTAGTTCCAGGCAGGCACCCAGACTTCATTTTTTTTAATGTTCCCTTAATTACATTTTCCATTCCTTGCAACAAAAGTTCATAAGTTGCACTACTTTTTTTATCTTTATTAGGTTACTTGTTGTATATTAATCCTATTGTATATGATCACATTTCTGTAAGATAACAAAAATATTAAAAACGAGCATAACCCCAAAACTTAAAAATGGAGCCCATTAAAACTAGAATACCAGGAAAAAAAAAATTGCAAAATTCCTACAGACACTATTACCAAGATGAGGAAATTAGAAAACCAGCCTGTTGCTCCTGCTTCTAGCACACTGCGGGGAGCCCTGGGTTTCCCAAAGCTGGCCCTGCTCAGTTGGTTTGCAGGTACCAGACCAGACAGCTCTGGCTGCAAAGAGCCAATAAGCCATTTGCTTTTAGAGCTTTTTGGCTTGTTTGGTTTTGTTGTTGTTGGGTTTCCCTGTTTGTGTTTGGGTTTTCCCCTCTTAGAAGGGAACAGCCTTGTAAAAGTACCTGGGAACAGGTAATATCTTGACAGGATGAGACATCTCAGAATGAATTCCCAAAGGCAGCACTCCAAGAATGCTGCTTTGATCAACCTAAGCCCAAGCTACTGGTCCTTCAACTCCTGCTTTCTCGAGGTGGTACCCAGGTGGTAACCCAAATCAAATAGGAGTTGTGGCAGAAAACTAACTCAGTAGAAACAAATGATTAGCTGTTCGATCGTCTCAATTGATTCACAGTGGTCACTTATATTTGGACAGGAGAGAGTTGCAGCAGTTCTGGCTTTGACTGGCTTAAGCTGCTGCATGACCAAGAGTGGAGGACTGGTGATCAAGACAGTGCTTTACCTTGCCTCTTTCTGGGACTGAGAAACCCAGATCTGAACTACAGAAGGACTAAGATTTGCAGCCATGGCCCTGTTCTAGATTTAGGACCCTGAGTCATTCCTTTTAAAAACACATTAAGGACTAGGGCATGCTTTGAAAAAAGGAAACCACGGATGTGCTTTCTTGCTTTTACTCAATATTGCAGAATTAAATAATGTGGCTCCCACACTCTTTAGTGCTTAGAACAGGGGAGAAATCAAGGTGTTCCTGCTCCTAGGTGAACATTGTAATGGTGGATACTTTGCTGCCTCTTTGGCTAATTACTTTTTAATTGTTTGATAGGGTTTTGAATATGATTTTTTTGTAAAGCAGCATAGCATCAACAAGAATTGTTCGAAGGGAGATCATTTCTCCCTTTGGTTTTGGCATGGTTCTTGTGGTGGGGAAGGGAAGGTCTGAATTTCCTCAGATTCACTTGGCATGGAACCCATGTGTCTTACATTCTAAAATAAAATAAAGCAGTTTTATTTTATGAAAGAAAAATAGAGAAAATTTCAACAGTTTTGATGAAGGCAAGAGGGATGAAACCACCACAAAACTTACTTCTGACCAATCTCCTTCTCTGGCTGTGTTTTGGAATAACAGTTTGTTTGTGCTCTGTGATGAGCTCAGCTCTTTTAGGAAATGAGAAGTACACTCTCAGCGTGTCTCCTGGACTGAGCTCCTTTGGGATCTCAGGCAGAAACTGCTGGAAGCAGTTCCAAGCATGAGTAACAGGCATTCAAGGCACTTGACTGGGGACATGTGGAGAATGGAACATTGTGGGTTCTTAGACACAGAGGACTTTTTCCTTAGTGCCTTAGTCCTGTAATTGAAACCATGCTGTGGATGAGCTTCCAGTAGATTTGCCACATAACACAAATTTAGGAATGATACGAGCTTTCATTGCTATCAAAAGCTGATCTTTTTATTCAAGGTCATCTGCTCTTATTTAGCCAGAGGTATCTTATTTATTTTGAGTGTGGGGGTAGGATCAGAAGAAATGATGGGAGAGGGAACAGAAGTGTTACATAGTTCTTTAGTTGTGATCTATTATCCCCAGATCAAGAAAATTTAGTTGAATGACATACTTTTGAGTGTCTTAGGAGGAAATTGTAGTTGCAGATAACAAAGGAAATCTGAAGCTGAGTTTTGTGGGGCTTTTTTGGTCATTCAGGTTATTGTCCGTATGTCATTATTTGTTTCACACAAAGGTATTATTTTAACACTTTATATTTTTTTTTTAAGCAGGACTTGCGAAATATCTTTCATAATAATCAGGCTGAACAAATGTCTTCTAGAGACTGAACTCCTCAGATGCTACAAACATCTAATACTCAAAGGCTATCAGAAATCACTTTATTTTAAAAGGTGACTAATAATAAATTTCTTCCATTCCCCTCAGTCCTTAGCATAAAATTCTTCAGCATCTCCTGCTTCTTTTTCTAGCTCTTTAATGCTGGATTTCTTTTCCCCATAACATGTTTTCCTACTGCCTTAAGTCTACACTGGAACCCAAGATAGTCAGTTTACTGTTGGTTAGATCTTGCGCTTTTCAGCCTCCTACCCACAGATGAATGGCTTTCTTCTCCCTGATGTTGCACTGGCAATTTAAATTCATTGTATAGACAGAAAATGTCTTTATCTCCTCTCCAAATTTTTCTCTGTGTTGTACCATGATTTTTCAAATCACTTTGTTCCTACCCTTTTAAACTTCAGTCACCATCAACTCCACTCTCCTTCATTTATCATTCATCTGTTGCAAAATACCGTTGTTAATTTCTCTAATCTCTAAAATCACTCTCTGCTTCCATTTCCATAGCAAAAAGCCTCTCAGCCTCCTGACCTTTACTTTTCAGTGTCCTACTCTTCTTTCCCATACTTCCAAGATTAAATCACTGTAGCCATTTAGTTCACCTTTTCTTCCCTAATTTTCTTTTCTTCTTTTTTTCACTAACTTGCGTCCAGATTCATGTTCTCGCTTCAGTACCCTTCACTGCTATCTACCACTACACTGTTTATGTCTATTTTGCCTGTTTCTTACCCTTTCAACTTTAAAGGTCCCTTTAACATCTCTGTGTTCTCTCAGACTGTGCTGGTTTTTACTTCAGCTCTTAAATTTTTTTTTATCTTCTCCTGGAAGATCTGGATAACCAATTCCAAATTGTACGCACTCTCTAAAATTTTCTGTCAACCATCCCTGTCAACAGTTCAGCCTTCCTGCTCAAGTTCAGCAGTTCTTGCCTCAGGATGTAAGCAAGGAAACAGCTGGAGAGCCAGGGGCAAAAGGCTCACAATGCATATAAATGTGGCATACAAAATTGTTTAGATCTTATGGAAGGTCTGTATAGAAGGCAATGAAACATTTAGCATCTCAATAGAAGATTCATTTCACTTAGTGAATAGGGTAAACTTCTGTTCTCTGCAGAGCTGACTCAAGCACTTCCTCCTGCAGAAAAATTTGTTGTAGCTTTGTGGAAAGAACTAGTCAGAATTCAACTGAACTGCCTTCATGTTTAGTCACAAAGTAAAATTTTGCAGATTCTTCTGCTAGGGTGGAGGCCTGTGTTGACGTTCAACGTTCCTTTGTGCAGACATGTAGGAAGGAGTTTTGCCTTGCAATTACTGATTTAAACACACATGTTTCTTCACTGGGACAGACCTGTGGACAAGTACTATGATACTTTTGTGGAGAATATTTTTTGTTCCATCCTTCAGGATGCAGTAGCACAAGCACTTTAAGAAAGTGCACGTCTGTCCTTACTCTCACAAACCATCCCCAGCCACTAACCCTCTATACCACTGCAGATGTATTGCTAACCTTCCCATTCTCATTAATATTCTGGAAAAAAACATAAATGCTTTTAAAATACAATCTAGATGTCTTAAAACCTCTTGAATTTTCTTTCTGTGGCTTCACTCTAACTTATACAATTATTGCTATTATTGTGCTATGACCGATGACTTATGGAGAAAGAGACAAAGGTTAGATATCCTTGCCAACAATATTCTGTCTAAATCCACACCTGAAAGTTTTATTCTGGGGAGATTCAGATTAGTTTAGAGTCCCAGCAAGAATAAACATGTGCCAGGGAAGCCTTCTGTCTGCTTTTAAGAAACTTCGCTTACAAGGGAACAAAAACCAAAGGCCCGTGTCAACTGTAAGTGTGGCAAGTTCCCATGGTCCATCCACATCACTGTCTTGTGAACAAGTTTTCTTGTAGCTGTGTGAGGCATCACAATCGCAGCAGAGCCAGCGAGGCTGAGGCGCTCAGGCTTGGGTGGGATGTGGAATGCTTGATGGAATAATCATCCATTGGATACTCAAAGCATAAGTGCTTATTACTTGGACACTCAGACCAACAGTGTTGTTCCCACGTTTGTTGGGAGTGCCTGAGCTCCAGACCAGCCTTTAACAAACAGTGTATGCATACCAGAACCTCGGACTGACTGCTGGTCAGGGGACTGTTTTCTGACACACACAGATAAAACTTGTGAGTGTTGCCTGCTGTTGCGTCACCAATGCAACATCTTAGGAAGCAGATGAGGAAGGAAATGTTTTCAATGTGCTAACAGCACTGACCATTATAATTCTCATTACTCATCACTCAGAAGCAGTGATAAGGCATTCAAAATCTGAAACAGTCTGGAAGCCAAATTTAGACAGTTTCTAAATGGCTTTATGTTTGTTTGAATAATACAATTTTTTAAAAAATATAAAAAATAAACCGAGTTAATCATGTAATTGCATTTGGAAGGGGGACATTACTGCCTTCTGACCACATCAGACATCTGGTCTTTTTTTCAGCCACCATAATTTTGGGCACAACCAAATTTCGGTTCCTGGTGAGGTCCCTGTCCTGAGATAAGCTTGAGTATTTTTCTTAGAGCATAGTAGGATAAAGGATACAGCATGCTTATTGTCAGTTCAAACCTCTTCCTGAGTGTAAAGACAACTTTTTTCAATGTGAAACCTGCATAAAGCAGCATGAGCGCTTCCACTCAAGTCTGCACATGGGTCTAGTTCACATACCTAGTTCATAACAGCACGGAATACTAAGACGTCAGCCAATTCATCCTAGTGGCCCAGATTCTTAATTTCCTTGACAAATGTTTAATTTTCTCTTGTGATTTGACTTTTCTTTTGAAGGTTACTCATGCAGCAATGAATCAAAGTGATGACATTTGTGGTTACCCTCTGCAATCTCATGCAGGTGGACTGAAGTATTTGCATCACAAGTTTTATTGCTAGAATCCTGCTCTTCTGGACTAATATCTAAGTGTCTATATTAATATTTTGTTTATTTGTCTAGTCCTACCAGATGCCAAGATTGAGAAGCACTTTTAAGTAACTTCCTGAAGAATTTCTTGGAAAAGCCATTTTGTCTGAGAAGACAAATTATACCAATACTGAAGCTTTCTTGTATCCAAATCAACATGGAAATGGCCTTTGGTGATGGTGGGGGAAACAAAAAAGATACTTCTAGGCTCCCCCAAAGTTTAGGTAGGTAAGCCTTTTCTCACACACACGGTCTCATGTCTTTTGCTGCCACTATTCCCAGCAAGGATCTCACTGAGTCACAGCACTGAAACTCAAGCAGCACAACCTTAAGATTTCTTCAGGTGTCAGCTGCACCTTGAATCCTCCTTACCAAGAGATCATCTTTATTTAAATGCGAGCGAGAGGATCCTCATGGAATAGTCACACAGCCTACTGCATTCCTACTCCAGGGAGCTCGGCAGATGAACTTACTAAATGAAAGGGTTGGAGGAGGGGTTCTGTGGTTGGAAGGAGTACTACTGCCATGGCATTTGAGTCTCCTTTCTTCACCAGATACAAAGATTTTGCATTCTGAGCGTCTCCTCCATCTTCTAATGTCTGTTTGATCTAAAGAGCATTACCGGAAAAAATATTTAAAGGGGAGGGAGATTAATGGACAAAGGGAAGGGAGAGAGACCAATTTAATAGGGATGACTGCACAAGAAAAAATGGGGAATAAGCTGTCTTTGAATAAATGTGGATGGAAATGAGAAAAAGGTTTTCAACAGGAGCTCTGGAACAGCCTTTGAGTAAGAATAGATGTGAAAAAGAACTTCCTGCACTTAATATTAACTTGATCCAGAAAAAGAAGGAAAGGTAGGAACTGCTTGCTGGAAACAGACGAAGATTGGGATGCAATTAGCCAGGGTGTTCCCTCCAGCCTACGCTCCTATTTTCCAATGTTCTTACAACTACTACTAAGCCACCTGCTAGAATTGGCCATACTAATGAAAAGCAGTCTAATCCAGAACTCTGCTGAGCATACACTGCCAGCCTGGTTCGACAGCAGTTGATTTGCTTGGCACTCTGCTGGATACACTCTGTACCATAGAGGACAGGACTGTAGCACAATTCAAAACTGTCTCTCACCTACATAACTTGGGTTTAACATAGAGAAAAAAGAAAAAGGAAATCTGCAGGAGTAGTACACAAGTTGGTTTTAAAACAGAAAATACTGTCTTTAGGGGACTTCAGCTAGCAACTGAGAGCACAGAGGACACTCAGTCAAGGTGTCTCTGGGATTCAGACCCCTTGTTGCATGTGATCTTATGGTCCAGCATGGTCTACTTAACACAGCCTACACAGAGCCTTGCAATCACGTCTGAAATATGACTGCTGGCTAGCATTGCATGTAGTACAGTTTCTTCCACAGAAGTCCATCCAAGTTAATGGAAAAATGCCTTACACATTAACAGCAATTATCTGGAGTCTTAAAACCCCTATGAACTTGAAACCAAATGATTCTCATCTACAGCTGGGTCTGCAATAAATTACAGTTTCAGGCATACTTAGCCTTCTTACATAAAAGTTCTCTTAGACCATAGTTACTTGATTCAAAGAGAGCTTTCCCTCCACCTTTGAAGTGACATGCAGTAACTTATTTTAATTAAGAAACACACTACATTGCACTTACTTGAGCTATCAGCCCAAGAGCATTGACTTCAGGGCAATTTATGGGAAGAACTGATTGGTGGTAACTTCTGCCACAGTCAATGCATGTGTCCTTTCACTGTGGTAAGCAGAAAACAATTCAAAGTATCTTAGGCTAAATTACTAAGAAATACGTACAAGCATATATAATGTATATGCTGATATAGATTGATTAAAAACGCTCTCCTGGAACAAGCTCTGATAAAGCCCAAAGATGAGGTGTTGTTAAAATTTGAAGTAATCTGCGGTTAGAAAAGGTATGCTACATTCATTAGTAGAATTAAGCATGAGCTGCTTAATTAGTCCAACCTCTGTTATTACCTGTAAAACCATTTTCTCATGTGTATTATAACTGTGATCTTACAGGATCTTCTATCACAAAAACTAGCACCTGAGACAAAAGAAGTGCACACAGAATTTTTTTATACTTAATCTGGTAAAGCTAGGACAGGTGTTACTTGACTGACTTTACTGTATTAGAGTTACCTCATTTTATGAGGATGACAGATCTACAGGTAATGTTTCAATGGATCACAAAAAAATCCCAGATTGTTTTAAGGAACTGATAAGATGAATGTCAGGATATATACAGACGGTATTGTGCTACCTGCTATATGCTTCCATTTTCTTGCCCTGATTGTTAAAATGTAGAGCTACATTGCTCAACCATTCAAAGTCTTCATGTTTTTTGAAGTTTTTTGCTTACCAAGGATGTTTTTTTCTAACACGGCCATAACTAATACTTTTCATATTGATATTCTGCTTACATATTCAAGGGAACAGTGTAATTACATTGGTTGGGTTTTGCTCTGGTCATCTTCAGAATGTCTAAGAATGATCAGAAAGACTGACTGGCGACCCAGCTGCCAGTTCCTGGTTTTATCCCGGAGAATTTCAGATCTGGAGATTTTCCGAATCTTAAGCTCTCTCTCATGCTTTGTATGTGAGCATTACTTTGGTAAAAGGGAAGCTGCAAAGTGGAGTGCAAGACAAAATTCTTAATGTTAAATTTTGACCCTTGAAATCAACAAGAATTTTGATCTCTATCTTGAGATTGTAGGAAAGATGGCATGATGCAGTTACCTTAACTTACCAGGTCTAAACCCCAAAAACCTGGAAAGCCAGTAACAGTCTTTTCATAATGTGCTCTGGATTTGTTCCCAGTGCTTACCAAATTGTCTAGATTCTCAAGACAATAACATGAAGGATAGATCCCTCCTCTTCCACTCTTTTGAACATTCTGGATCCCCTATTTTTTCAAAAATTCCTGAAATGTTACCTTGTATAAAACCACATTACAGTATTTTGTCACAGCATTATATGCCTGACCAAGAAAAATGCTCAGCAGAAGCAAAGTTACACCAGGTAGTTAATCTTCCTATTATATCATGCACATGCAAATATGAGGCACTCCTCTTTCCTAGACTTTATACTTTCTTGCTGAATATACTTGAACAATTCTCTCTCCTGCTATGTGTAATAGAAATCAATATTGAACATAAATCATACCCACCTCATCCCACAGATCTGATACAGGATTAACAGCAATAAACACATTAAGGACTTGAATGAACTCACTATAATTAAAGCCATTCAATATGAGTTAGGGTAAATACAAGTTTTAAAACTACATCTACTTGAGATCTGTATAAGATGCTTACATTAATATTTTATAGAAGATTAGCAATTTGATGACTAAAGTTGGTGGATATATTGTCAATATAAATACGCTGACTTCTGTTAGTACACAACATGATGATTATGGAATAAAAATTATAAACATTAAATGTATTACAACCTGATAATCTTGGTCTGAAATTAAAAACTGGGAATAGTTATGAAGCAGATCTGTTTCTAACTGAATCCTGTACGAATATGTTTTGTACAACTCGACAACCTTCCCTTCTACTGTGAGTGAAATGGAACCATCAAAAAGTACAATACTACTTTTTGTAGTAGGTGAATATCAAGGGAACAATATAAGCTAACAAGGACAAATCACTGATTTAAGGTGACCCAGATCCATTGGTAAGTAAATCACAGTGAATATGGATTTACTTTGTTTGAATCTAATATCATACACCTAAGAAGAAAGAACGCACGCCAAAGTCAGAGGCTGGAGGCTATATTGTGAAGAGAAGTGATGTATTTGTACTGGAAGGATAAACAACTCCTGGGCTTGTTCTCTGTCTCTGAGGCCAAATGGCCAATTTAGTTATATTCACCTAATTAGACTGACCTGCTCTGGATAACAGGCCAGCCTCATACAAGCATTTTATTGGGAATGGTCCCTGGACTGCAGTAATTTTCCAGCCAGGTCTGAGACCATTCTAACTCTTTGGTGCATAGACAATCAAGTTCTGATGCACAAGCTCAGGCTTTTACTATTTTCCAGAGACACAACCTGGGACTCTAACAAGAACTGAGAGCCATGGCAAAGTAAACAAAGTGCTCAGTGCAATCCTGCATTCAACAGAGCTGTGCTACCTTGGCTATGTTATGCTGAAATCTCTTCACGGCCATGTGAAAACCATGCTACTTTTGTATTTTTCACTGACTGCTATTGAAACAACAGTTGTGATGTCCTTAGATGAAGAGGGTTATTGATCAATTGAAGTAGGTTTAATAAGAGCTAAGACAATGGTTGAAGAAGTATGGAACACATCTCACAGTAAATGCCCTCAGGAGCCATTTAGTTTAAAAATAGAGAAATTTCAAGGAGTGGATTTCTCAGTTTCTGAGTAGCCTTTGCTGCAAGATGCAAGATGACATACAGATAGTACAAGTAAAGTAAGGTCATTTTCTTGCACAGGGTTCAGTGATGCTTTAACGAGATTTTTCAAGTGTCCAACCTTTGTCAGGTATCTCTACCCTATATTGCAATTTGCAGTGCAAGCTTTGAGACAGATACTTGATATGGGATGGGTCTTCTGCAGAGAGGGCGCAGGACAAATCCAATATAGTTAGTTTTCTGTAAGCAAATCATTGTATACTGAATCACTGACCAATGCCTAGATATCAGCTCAAAGCTGCCACTTTCATAACTTTATAATTTAAGAAGTTATTTCACTGCATAGAGGTATTCCCTCAATCCTTTTCAAGAGCATCACTACATGAGTACTTCATTTTTTTTGTGGTAGATCTGTGACTTGATTTTGCACATCAAATAATCAGATATAGAATGTTAAAACACCCTTGACTATTCTGGTCAGCACAATGCTTACCTTACAGCTGAGACTCTATTATCATCATGTGGAGCTTTTTTACACTGTGAGGGTCAGTGTTTATGAAAATATTTGGACATATGTAATGCACATAACAGTGAAAAAATGCTAGAAAGCAGACTCCAGTTACCAGAATATCAAGCTGCACCAGCTGGATTATCAGACCATTATATGACAACTGCATTACAACAAAGTTATTTAGAGTTAAGCATCAAAATAAATTGTGGATATATTTTCAAACAATTCTATATGAATGATAAAACCAAGATAATTCACTCCTTTCTTCCCCACACCATCTTGAAAGCTATGAAACATCCAATTAATATTTTAGGACTTTGCAATTTTTGAATATAATAAGACTTAGAAATAAGGGTATCTTTGAGACACTGAGTAATTAGGACCACACTTCCCACCTACGTTCATTAAAACAGGGCTACCTGTGAAGCCTTTGTACAGAAAGTTATTACCCCCTGTTCTTGACTTCTGTGTGACTCAAATCATTGAGAAAGCACCACCTACACTGCTGACCGGTACAATGTGAATATCAAAGAGTGCATGCTGCCTGCAGTGCTATCATAATAAAGTAGATTGGATAAGGAGTTCCTTACTTCAGAAGGTTGTTCTCATTACTTAAATAACAAACAATAACAATGGCATTAAAAATTTACCAGAGATTTTTTCACTCTAACATAGGTGAGGCACTGGTACAGGCTACCCAGAGAAGCTGTAGCTGCCTCATCCCTGGAAGTGTTCAAGGCCAGGCTGGATGGAGGTTTGAGCAACCTCGTCTAGTGGAAGGTTCCCAGCCCATGCTGGGGTGGGGGTAGAACCAGATGAGTTTTAAGGTCCCTTCCAACCCAAACTATTCTATGATTCTAAGACTTCTAATTTAGGCTTTTGGGAGATCAGTGTGCATACGGCCATACTAGCTGGCCAGTGGTACCGTGAGAAACGTAAGAAATTCCTGCATCTCCTTGCCACGGACACACTGCTTCTTGGGGTGCCTAGTGATTTGAGCTCTCTCATTTGAAAGCTGTCTGAACCACAGCAAGCATTAAAGTCCTGTGCTAAGGATACCGTGACAGCCTTCATCCATGATTCCTGTGGTTTAATTGCCTTATCTCATACGATTATTTTACTGTAACTGACATGAATTGCTGACAAATGAAGACATTGTTACAACATACCACAACACAGCAAAACATAACACAGCACAGCAGCAGCCCAAACCTTATTCAGCCTTCCTAAAGCAGCATAAAACCAAGTCTTGCTTGGACTTTTACTCAACTAGAATTAAAGAGCAAGGTGACATAATCATTTGACTTTTACCGCAGGGAGCTGTGACAGAGTGGCAATCTCCCTTTAAAAGGCAGCATTACTCTGGTATACTCTCTGCTAGTTTGTATGTATAGAGTTAGGGCTATATAGAGTGGTCCAGCTCAGCAGGCACAGAGCTGGCATCACTAGAGTGAGCAACCAAGCTGCCTTAAATGAGACTGCTTTGGTAGCAGAAGCTGCATAGCTATGCTAATGCATCACTCACTAATTCACTCCCTTTCTTACTGAAGAAACTAGGCTATACATATATATATATTATTTTTCCGTGGAGAAAGATTATGCAGTACAGATGTAGTGTTCAAGATGTCTGAGTGTCTTTAGGTAATATGTAATGCGTGGCTCCACGATTTCAGATTTTATTATCCTTTTATTTCTATTCTACTTCCCCACCTGTATTCTCCACATACATTCTGTCTAGAAATTGATTTCTAAGAACTTGCTGCCATTTGCTGACAAAGTAAATAATGTATGAAAAATTTTGTTGCATGAAATATGTTATTCGTATTTTATAAGCAAGGAAATTAAAAACAAAGCTGTAACTCAAACTTTATATGAAGATATGATAGAATAAATCTTAAATCAATTCCATTCCTTTTTTCTTTTTTCTCTTTTTTTTTAAGTCCAAATTCCTTAATATATCAGAATAGCACAAACTATTCAAAGCACACCCATCATTTAAATTGAGTTTACATCTATTTTGCATCACTGGAGCTGTGCAAAGCAGATAAAGCATGCTGGGGAATCACGACCCTAGGCTGGTTTGCAGAAACCATGCTCAGCCAAGGTCCAGGTTACACGGTGGCTGGGCAGGAGCACTGCAGACCCTGAGTTCATCTGTTTGTGTGCTATGAATATTCCCGGAGGTTGCTGCACACAGTCCCACTGCATGGCTGCTTCCTTTGTGCATGTTAAGAGACAGCAGAAGTGCCAAGGGAAAACTTTTGAGAACAGAAACCCAACTTCGCATTGAGACAAAGTCTTAGCAGAAAAGACCTCTCTGAATTGGTTAATTCACTCCTTGCCTGAGGACTGGAGTGAGACGTGCATGAAGCTGCCTATCTCAGCCCAATTGCAGCCAAGAACTGCAGAAGTGCCAAGCTGAGCTCCTTTGGAGGGTGCAGTAACCCCCCAGGAGTCGGCAGCAAAGCTACTCACACGAGCCTACTTACAACCTATATAGTATAGAATCAGAGCCATTAGGCTACCACAATGAATAGATAAACTTAATTACAACTTAATCTATTCAACTGTTTTTATACCCTATGCACAAGCTTTTAATTAATTAACAGTATGGAAAGTTTGATTACATTATTATTAAAAGTATTGAAAACAAAGAACAGGTCAACAGAAATGCTAAATTTCTTGAAGGACTTAGTTTTTCACAAATTTTAACTCAAGCCAATTATCATGTTTATGCTCTTAGAAAACTCATCCTATATTCACAGAATAAGCACCGCAAGTATGGTGAGGATGTATTTTTCATTTCAAAAGCTGAAGCTGAGACCTTGGTACATGTGCAAAAGAAATCCCTGCCTAACATCATGGCGACATGATCAGGAGGGAGATAATGGAACTGTGATGAACAGCTCTGTGACAACTAATACTGTTTCATGTAAGACACTTCTAGTGTATTCATAAGAATCTCCATATGTTTCAGACTTAAAGGCATGTTTTTTACTCATACAAGTAAGAAAGTGCTATTTAAAAGATACTAGGATTGTAAAATTTATTCAAGCTAATGTATTTTCCATGAAGGAAAGTTTATATACTATATATATCGCTTGCCACACACATATATATATATATATATATACACACATGCACACATACACATATATGCCACTCATAGAGGAAAATCATTCTCACGTTTAGTCTGAGACTGGTTTAAGTCTGAGACTGGCTGACATCCCTCCTATCCTGTCTTCATAATTATACCACTCAGTCTCTTCTTCTTTCAGTCTTTTAGGAGATGAGTATTACTGCATCTGAGGTTCCCTGTATTTTATTTTTTGTGATGGATTTCACAACTCACATGGGTTTCCACCATTCTTCACTTGTCCATGTTCTGTTGTGGTTGTGTTGCTCCAAGTTGTGTATGTTGCTGATTTCAGACTGCGAGAACTTCTGGGTCTTTGGGTCCAGGCTGTGTTTTTGTAGTCCTCTGGTCTCTCATTCTTCTATTATTCTTGTGAGGAATTCAAAGTTGGGGAGAGGGCTGGTGGTGGTGAGATCAAGGAAGCTTACCGCAGTGTTGGTCTGATCAATACTAGTGCTTCTCAAGCATGATTCTAACTCAGTAGTACTCTTGGGGAGAAGAACTTGTGTCACAGCTCCTTCCAAATCAGTTCAACTTTATGGGGCATTTAAACTTTACTTATGAAATTATGCGTGTTGTTCAGTATGCACATCCTTATGATGACTGTTACACAGAACAATTAGAAGTGATGCTAATTCAAATGTACAGAGTTCATAGATACATGCCTTTTGACATATCACTTGCATTTTTTCTTTAGTATACTTCTTAAAAATGAAGAATTGCATTTTAAGAATCAAACATTTCATCTTTTCAGAGTAGACAGAAAACTGAAATTTGCCACCAAGCTGCCAGTCAGATTTTGATTCAAATCAATAGTGCAGGGAGTTAATTTTCAACAGCTCACTCTTGAAATGAGTTCACGGGTTCAGGGCAGTTCTTTGTGCACAAGTGTCCATGTTGCATGAGAAGAAAAAGAATGACTGTTCTTATTTGTATATTTCAACATAAAGACTGAGGGCTGAATATGGCTTCACAACCCCCAGCACACCTATCAACTCACTGAGAGGTACAATAAAGGTACCTAAGTGCCAGCACTCTATCAGCTCTGGTGGGAGAGGACACCCCTAACACCTTTGCACAGACAAAGGATGTGTTCCTTCTCACATCGGAAAGCTAAAGAGAGCTGAATGAAATTATCAAGCAGCAGGCTCGTAGCAAACAAACAGAAGTACTTTTTCACACAAATCATAATCAGATTGTGGTGCTCACTGCCACAGAATGTGGTTGAGACCAAAGCATAAATGGATTAGAAAAAGGGAGTAGAGAAATTCAAGGGCTTATTAAATATGATGGGCTGGGACCAACCCCCAGTTTAAGAAATCCCTGTACTATGGTCTGCTGGAACTTGAAAGGATGTAACAGGAGGATTGCTGTATACCAACAGCATTTCTTACGTTTTCCTCCCTTAAGCATCTCCTGCTGACTACAGTCAAAGCCAGGATACATGTTCAACTCACTATAGCAATATTTTTGATCATATGCTTTTAATTAAATTATGTTCTCATTTCGGCTATTTAAAAAGATCTAAGGCCCTGATGGAGAAATGCATTTAATTGTCTAACACGTATTTTAGGGAGAGAAGTGCCTGTGTGTACCATAGCCTTTGCATCTTAGGCCGTAAACTTACTGGGGTGGGGCACATGTGTCTTTTATTAGGACTATGCTTCTTCTGAAGGTGAACTCAAATAAAAATATGTATTTGGTAACAGTGATAACACCGTAACAGTTTCTTCATAAAGACCAAATAATTTGTTTGTCTAAATGTCCTGTGCCACAGGAAAATCCCCTAGTGATTTATGTAAGGATGATAACACTAGCATCCATCGATGCGAAAAGGAATTAACTTCCTTTATAGAACTCCCCACGTTTGCAATGCATGAACATTACATGTGTAGAAAGCTATTTATCACCTGTTAGCCGTAACAGGATTGCCAGATGATGTACAACTTGCATTTACCTAGCAGAGTATTTGACATTTCATCCATTTTGCAGAAGCATCAGTCTGCAAACCTATGACACATGTTGGTGAAAATCCAGATACAGAAATGAAGAAACCAAATACCAAAAAATCCTGAATTTTACCCTCACAGTTCCAAGCCTGACGGCGCTGGCAGTGTTTCCTTCTAAATCATCCAGAAGAAGTAGCTGTGAATTGTGCATTACAGGGTTGACAGCCGAGCAAGCTAGGCAGCCTCAGCTTTCTTAACTGCGGGCGGTTTCATCCCAAGAAGAGGTGAAGAACCGCAGGAGCAGCACAGCACACCGAGGGTTTCGGGGCCGGGCGGCACCACGGCATCCCCGCAGCACCGGGACGCGGCGGCACCGGGTGCTTCCCCGGGCGCCGGGAAGCCCTGCGCTGTTCGGGGCCACGCCGGCACCGCGCTGTCCCGCCCTCCTCGGCACCGGGATCGTAGCGGCAGCATCCCCAGCCCCGCCGGCCGCGCCCGGCCACCTGCTCCTCTCGCCGCCCCGCCCGCACCCCGCCGACATTTCCAGGGGAGGGGCGGGAGGAGGCACAGGGATGGCGGTGCCGCAGGGTACGGCGGGCGGGGGAGGCTGGGTGCCGCCCGGGAACCGCCGAGGGCGGCGCGGCCAGTGCCCGCGGCACCGGCGGGAGGGGTAACGCGGGAATAGCCCCGCTGCCTCCCCTCGCCGGCGCGGCGGGGAGTGGGCATGGAGGGATAGGAAAGCAACTCTTAGAGCAATGACTCGTTTGTTCACCCTCACCTTTCGCGGGCTCCTCGGATTAAAATAATAACAAAAATAATAATTACAACCCCTACACACACACACACACACACACACACACACTGCCAAACAGACCCACGTTAGAGGGAGAAGAAGGTCAAGAGGAAAGGCAGGAGGAGCGCTCCCTCATCTAGAAGCTGGCGGCTGTCACACCGCCAGCCCGTGCCCCCGGCTTCCCCGGGGGCGGCCCGGTCCCTCCCCACCCGGCTCCCCGGGCAGCGCGGCTTCTCCCGGAGGAATCGTGGCACCCCAGACACACATCGGGGGAGGATGGAGAGGGGGGGAAGACGGCGGAGGAGGGCGCGGGCAGAGTGCGGCGGCACCTCTCCCCACCCTTTTGTGCATCGCGGGCAGGGACACGCACACACACAGACACACGCACCCCACCTTGCAGCCTCGGCGCCGCAGCCGCCGTTGTTACACGCATACACACGCTGACACGCGCCGGTCCCCCCAGTAAATGAATTTTCTCTTGCGCTCCACCGCCCTCCATCTATCCTCCCTCTCGCCTCCCTCCCACCTCTTTTTCTTCCTTCTTCCTTCTTCCCCCCTTTGGTTGGTGGGGTTCCCCC
>JANRGW010015914.1:0-27030 GCA_024733675.1 Psilopsiagon aymara
GAGGTCTCCACACAGCCTTCTCTTCTCCAGGCTGAACAGCCCCAACTTTCTCAGCCTGTCTTCATACGGGAGGTGCTTCAGTCCCCTTATTATCCTCGTGGCCCTCCTCTGAACTTGTTCCAACAGCTCCATGTCCTTCATATGCTGAGGACACCAGATGAGTACAACTACTTAAAAAGACCTCTTAAATAAAACTTCTGTTTGAAGCTTGTAATTTGAAATTGAAGTTTTCTTGCCAATTCTGTTAAATGAAATCAATTTACTGTTAGTTTAAAACAAGAAGGTTTTTAAAGGTCCTGACCTCTGCAGTTGACTAACAAAAAAACCATCTACAGGATATGGTCTCAACTATCCCATTCTCACCAAAGTTATTTTTCAAAGCTTCATGGTGCTAGTAGAGGCACAACTATTGTGTAGAAAAGGTTTGAATATAACCACAGAAATTACATTAGGAAAAAAAAAAAACCAAAAAAACAAAAACCGCATCCATGCTTACAAGAAGAGATCTGGGAAAGCACACTTCCAAATGCTATTCTGGGAATCTCCATTTCCTGCAGCAATGTTTCCAAGAAACTGGAGGCTACAACGAAGAGCTGAAAAAAACCACCCAGAATACATATTAACAGGAATTCAAAGAAACAGTAATAAATTTCAAATAAATGACATACTTCAGCATCATGGTCATATAGTACAGAATCCATCTCAATTAAGCTTAGGGTGAAGTATTTCACAGCGCTTTCTCAACGCATATTCGCATTTTCTCTTCCAATGCAAAAAATTTTACAAAGTATTCCAGAATTATACCCAAAACAAATCCAGTTTTTTCCCCAGACTTATAGGAATATCAAACACAGTTTGACCAAACACCTGGCTACTAGTGATTACAGGAATTAACTAACTCTATCAAGGTTTAAGACAGACTGACATCAACGAAAGCTTGGTTCTACAGTTAGCACAAACTGAAGCAGACGCATGCTGAACCAGTGGCTGCCACATGGCAGTGGCCATTGTGCCTCTTTCAGATCTGAGGTGGCTTTCTTCCTCTTATTAAATTAACACAAATATGTCGTTTGTCATCACCTGAACTCTGCAAGAGCAGTTTTGCCTGGTCTTAAGAGAGCTCCCCAGGCACCCTTCCTATGCTGGCTAGAGACAGCTTAAAAATTTTATTACAGCACGTATAGCCAGAGCAAGAGAACTGAATCTGTTCACTCTCTACCCACATTAAGTTCTGGTTATCTGGACAAGTCATTATACAATATGATGATGTGCTCAGTACTTTCTGACTTCTATCCCAGAAAAACTCCAGTACTCCAAGTAATTTTACCACTGATTTTAACACTGAATTTAATATGGCGGATTTCTACTATTACCATGAAAGATTTATTCTAGCCTCCTCTCAATACAGACTTAAAATATGGGAAGATAATATTTCATCATACACATTAATAACCTAGAGCCTGTCAAAAGGTGTAAATTCATTAAAAACAAAAGCATGAACCACAGGCCTCACAAAATTAAAGCACCTTTTTTGGCCCTACTGACAGCTCTCAATAGCCTGGCCCTTATTAATAGGTTGGCAAAGAAACTTAATATTAAATGTTAAAATGCAGTTTGACAGACATTACAATGAGCAGCCCATTACAGATGGAGGTGGCTGATGCTGCCAGGGTCTGCAAATGTAAAATTAGGACTTTTTGAAAGGTGCTGGGCCAGCTGGTAACCAGATTTCCTACAGAGGTCCGGTCATATGTCCTCTTGGGAACAAACAGAAAGCAAGTCTAAAATGAGGTCACTTGGGCTTAGGGAATAGTAAGTATCTTTTTCCATATATATTTTTTAAGCAAGCAGTTATGTATAGTCTCTCCATAATGCATTTTGAATGTATTCTCCTTTATGCTGTTCTGTCGCCCTGCACATCTGCTCTTTTTTATTACTTTCTGCTTGTCATTAGGTTTCTGCTTCTCCCATCCATCTGGTTCCCATCCTGCTGACTCAGAATTTTTCTGAAGGACAGCAAGCATGGGCAAGCTACTGTTCTAGAAGACATTTTATGGAAAAACTTCTCCTCTAGAAAAAGCCAACAAAGCACTAAATCCTAGGAATAGGGTATTCTTTCTCTTGGTGAACTCCTCACCTGCTCTGCTATGAGAAAGATCTCTAAAAGGACATGAAGTTGCTTGACTATATTTTGATCTTTACCTAGAATTCACTTGATCTCTTTCAGCTATCAATTACCCTTTGAGTATTAGAGCTTACATTGTCAAAAAAAAAAATACTACAGTCGGGGGGGGGGGGGAACGGGAGAAGTTAAAGATCTTTTAAAAGAAGTTGTTACCCTTAACATTACAAAGATCAACTGCTATGAACACATTTGCAGTACAGTAATAAATATCTACAAATTCTCCATTAACACACTAGAGTTTTAATATTTGGGAAAGCAACTAACACTGCCCTTGTTCAATTGCAATGTCTTAAACAAGCAAGAAGAATCCGGGAAAAGGTCAAGATTGTGTGGATGTACCATAGAAAACAAAACAGTTTCATCTGCAAGTGCTTAGCTTTAACCAGTAATAGTTAACATCTTTCTTTTAATTGGAAGACACAAATCAATATATGGGCAAGCATTTAATCTGAAAGACAAAAGATACTGTATCTATTCACAAATAAGCAAAAAAGGATGACGCTCTGATAATGCAAACTTTCCCCATCCAATTAATCTCACTTGGGGAATCTTAGCAATTCAAAAGATGTGAATCTACAAACACCTGAAGTAACTGAGCTACTCCAGGAACACAGATTACATACAACAGGACCTAGCTCACAATCTGTGCAACCAATTCATATGCCCTGTCGCAACTACAGTGCCATTGTTGCACTGCTTCTGCAGTGTCTGAACTCCTTTTCCCTACAAAAAGAAAAAACAAAATAATTCATATTACACAAAATTTAACTCATTTCAAAGTACTCAGTGTGATGTCAGGTCAACGACATAGGACAAATATGGCTTGTATACCAGAGTGTGAATATTTACACTTCAGATTATATGATCTACCTTTGAGAAGTCAGGTCTGCTGGGAGCTGATGAGATTCACCTGGCCAAGTGAGACAAGGGTGTCTTCACCAACAAGTTAGATCGACCTATACTGTGAAACCCCACCTGGAGTACTGTGTTCATCTCTGGAGTCCCCACTACAAGAACATGGGCCTGTTAGAACGAGCCCAGAGGAGGGACATGAAAACAGTCAAAAGGGTGGAGCATCTTTCTTATAAAGAATGGCTGAGAGAGCTGGGGTTGTTCTGCCTGGAAAAGAGAAGGCTCCCAAGAGACCATATTACGGCCTTGCAATATATAAAGAGGGTTTATAAAAATGACGGATGGAGACTTTTTACCAGGGCCTATAGAGACAGGACATGGGGCAGCAGTTGTAAACTGAAAGATGGTAGGTTTGTATTGGATACAAGGAAGAAATTTTTAATTATGAGGGTGATGAAACACTGGCACAGGTTTCCCAGAGAAGCTGTGGCTGCCCCATTCCTGGCAGTGCTCAAGGCCAGATTGGAAGGGCCTTTGAGAAATCTGGTCTAGTGGAAGGTGTCCCACGGCAGAGAGGTTTGAACTAGATGATCTTTAAGATCGCTTCTGACCCAAACAATGTTATAAATCTATGTACCATGCCCAGAAGTCACAGATGGCAAGTCAACGATGAAGAGGGGCAAACAGCATTAAAAGTCATAGCACCACAACTAGAGTAGCAAATCGCAGCATGTTCTCTGAATCCTATCACAGTAGTACCCGTGTCCTTACACTTAAAAAACAACAAAACCAAACAAGCACTACCTAAAACCAAACACTTTCCCCCAACCCCCACATATACACCTGATGGGCTTGAAGGGTACAAATATCTTATATGCAGTGTTTCTCTCCCGCCATTTAACAGATGATTCCAGAAAAAATTGTAATAGCCTAGCACCAAGCTACCAAGTGACAGGAAATATTGACATGAACACTGCAAACCTACACTTTGGTATTTATGCTCTAAAAAAAGAACACACCCCCCACCAAAAAAAAAAAAAAAATCCAACTAGAACTATTAATTCACAGCAAGGTATGCATGTGTTACAAAATGCAAATGTGACAGTACTGCATTCCCAGCTATGCAAGTCTCTTCTTAGCATTCAATTTCCATGCTTCTATTTCATTTTTAACTCTATTGAACTTCACTGCTGCAACTTATGATTCAACTATGCATAGAAATCTGTAGAATACAGATACTGCTTTTCTCCTCTCCAACAACGTAATTGTCCTCACAGCAAAAGCAAGAAAAATCCAAAAGCTGATTAAAATCAACTTCACTGCACAGTCTACCAGCTGAAACCATTCTGCCATCCACTTAATAAGCCTTATGCTTTTTGAAAAGGGGAAGGAAAAGTAAAGGAAATAAAAGAAAGAAAGTAATACGACAACTATTTAACTTTTTGCCCGAAAATGTATGGATCTTTATGCAGCTAAAAAACAACTGCCTGCCACTCTTTCCAGCTGCATTTGCTAGTATTTGGGAAATACTACTCATAATACTAAAATAATGTCTTTTCCATAGGGCTGACTTATTTAACATCTTTAGCCCACTCCCTAGCTGCTGGTGTCTGCAAGCACAGACTTTAACAAATAATTCTGTAGCTATCAGCACAGCTAAATCTTAATTTAAAAAAAGTTACACTGCGTGTGGTCAACAAGGCTATTTTTAACCTGATGGTCAGCCACTGTGAAATTACAGGCACTAAGATGTAACTTCTGATACACAGGATAGCCTTAAGAGCTGAAGAACTTTTTTCCCCCTTTGAGATATCAATGGTTACTAAAAAAGCAGCATGTTCTTTAGCAAATGCAAATACTCGGATTAAATACTGCTTTCACAACAAACCTACAGTTGGTTACAGAGAATTTTCTAAGCCCTACAAAAACAACCTCTTTATACCACAGGACAACCATACAGGGGGAAACAACAACTCTTTTCCTAATGAATTCTGGTACCTAAATGTTTGTCTACACGTAAACTGATCTTTTAGAATTGCTCAATGCCACCCATGCAACAAGTGAGGCAGCTGATTCTTACAGCCCTGCATGAAGACGCCTTAAATGCATTCCACCAGTTTAGTACCTTCAAAATCACAGCTCCATTTGTTCCTTTCAATCTCTTTTGGTCACACACTACCTGAACCAAGCTTTAGTGTGCACTTTTCATTTAACAATTAGAAAACAATTATAGTTAGAAGAGCTTACTGCTGGTAAGCCTCTATCAACAAGATTAACCGCAATTTCTCACCCTCACACACACACCTCCTGCCTTCCCAGTATTTTCCTCATTAAATTGTTACACACAACCATTATCTTGTACAGTGTATTTTGATTTATTATATTATCATGTATATTATTTAAATGTTCATATTCATACACATTTTTATACCTTACTTACAGAACATGAGGTCTTTTCCTGGGAGATAATCAGACTTATCTGTCAAACTCTTACTATAATTTCTCTAAGGAAGAACAGGAGTCCATGAACTTGCTCACCAATCACTTTGGCCTCAGCTGCAGAGGCTTACAACAGTCATAAAAAGAGATTTTCATTCTTTTTATTTGGGGCAGACAGCACAGAGATACTGAAATCCTCTGCCCTTACTGGAGTTACATAGAGATATAAAATAAATGCAATCAAAGCGTGTCTGAAGCTGTAGAGTATCAGTTGCCAGACTGCAAACACAAGCCTAGCAAACTTGCATATCTTTTACGCTTAAATGCATTACTAACCATTAGGTATGCATGAAAGACATAACTGGTATGCCCCTCTATAATGGGGGCATGCACAGTGGTTTACAAGCATTCAGACCAAATCACAGCCTCCCAATAGCATGCACAACTTGTAAATCAGCTGTGAGTTTTGCAAATCTGAATTGTAGACTGTGAGCCATTATACAGACCACCTTTGGTTGTTTGTAAACAATGGCAGAATGTTTTGTGATGTACTGCCATCCCTGGAAAAATAAAACCTTCAAGTCAGCAGAAGGTGTAGACCTCTATTACTATAAAATGCTAGTTTCCACCACTATCATCCGGTCATTGACTTGTTTCCCTGTGGCTGCAAGTTAAAGCAACTTCCAGTCATAAAAAGAGTTATTTGCCTCTTCACCACCATGAATCATACCACAAATACTGATGAAAATGTATTTTCCTTGGAAAACAGTCTGTCTAGACTGCTCAAATTGAATGTACAATGCATATACGGGCTCTGTCATTTAAAGTTATTAAAATAGTGCTTAGTATTTTATTTCTGTAAATAAAATGAATGTCTAGCTACCGATTATATTTCGGCCTTGATCATACTGCACTTGCTGTAGTGCAGACCAGTAACCCATTTTTACCATCTGTGGAATACCAAGAATGTTGTGTTTAATAAGTTTCTGTTCCCACTCCTCATCTTCTCCACCTTCAAAAGAAAGTAATGCTTGAAGTTTTTTTTTCTTTCCCTTCAGAAATGCCAACTCTAATATTAACAGAACAGTACGTGCACTGACTGGACAACCATTTTGTTCTTGGAAGGTAAATGTCTAGGCAAAACACTTTGTTCTTACTAAAAGGAGAATTTGACTGAAAGGCAAGAAAAATCCCCACCATGCCATTAGAACTGTGGAGTTACAAGTGGATTAGAAGGGAGCTGGAAGAAACCATCAGACCACTCAATAAAATTAGCCTCTCATGCAAATTTAGTTCTAATGAGACCTCATAATGGTAAATTAAAAAAAATAATAATAATTTTCAAACCAACCTTACTTGTACATTTACTAGGAAAAAAGTCAGTTTAACAGCCCAATGCCTGACATGAGATCAGTTTCATACTGATTCCAATTCATACAGCATTAGGAATACTTATTAAATACAGTAACAGGGGCAGTCTCTTTATCATCTGGTATTTTAATTGCATCATTTTTAGAAACTAAACATCTTAAGTGTGTTAATTTCTTTAATAAATTATCTATTAAAGTCTAAGGGCATAATAAATGGTACTCCTGTTATATCCCCACAAGTAGCAAAAAACACATGCCTGAGATTACTCTCCTATGTGAAGTAAAACACATCTAAGTGCTTGCAGACTTGGGAACTGCATTTATAAGCTTCCTGCATGTGTTAGGATGTAAAAATCTTTTTCCTCCAGCAAACTAGAAGCTGAGCCTAAATCTAACAGACAATGTCTCTTTAAAGACCTTGCTATAGCAAAATCAGCAAGTTTGAAGTACTGGGGAGTCTCAACCTGGACTTAAACCATGCCAGGAAACCAAGAAAAATAACAAGGACTGGCCACCCACTATGCGTTATTCGTGGTATCTAACCATATGACATAACTACTACATGATACCTTGTATAGGTCAAAGAAAAAAAAAAGATTAACATGTAAAATACTAACCAAGCTCATGAGCAAATTTCTCCAATTATTTTTGATGGCACAGTGTGGATGTTGTTTCATTTAAACCAAAATTTCCACCAAAGTGCTTATGTTTTCCCTAGAAAAGCTAAATGACCTTTTTCTGTAAGTCTGTGGAAAGGATATTAGACTTTTCCCACTCACACTTTGGGCCATTTATAATGTGTACCTGGCTAATAAATGGATCATGTTCCTTTTGCAATAGACAGAAATACACAAATAAACTTACATTCAGGATGTTTACTTAGATTCCCCCATTAATAAACAGCAATAGGGTTTGGGCATCCAACAGCTTCTACATTTTGGGTACTTTCTTTTTTTACACCTATAAAGGCAGCTACTCATTGCCTTGCTACAGTTCCTTGCATATCACGTTCAATGCATGCCCAGAGGGCAGAAGAAACGGAAAAACCTTGACATCTCCTGGTACAAATTTGTAACTTTTCCTTTCTACACTGGCAATTTTCCCTAAAATTCTAACCGAAGAGTGAAAGACAGGCACACAGCAATTCTCTTTAAACCCAAAACTGCTAGCAAAAAAGGATATTGCAGAATGGAAAGAAATGTCTTGCAGCAGGCATCCAGAAAGGCACGGTTAAGACAGTACTCTCCTTTTCCACCAGAACAATGCTCATTAACAAGAGTCTGGAAGTTGTGTCAAGGCAATAATGATCAAAAGGCCAGGAGAATGCCACGATGAACTTCTACATGACTATAACTATTTTATCCAAATGTTTTATTATTTGTTTTTATCCAAACAAATGGTAGCTTACCCAAAGCGCAGATGCCTCCCATTATTCTCTTTGCCTGGGTCTTCCTCCACCTCATTTGCATCCCTTTCCATTTTCACTTTCCCTGGAGGAAGGAGTAACAGCACTCTCCAGCCTCTGCAGGACATTCTTTGCTAGGAGCATTTCTTCTCAGTACACAAGAAAACAGTTAAGCTTCTTTTCCCTGTATTATTTTAAGGACACTCTCTTTATGAAGGTCTCTGAATTAAAAGGTTTGTTTGCCCCATGCTTCCCACCTTGGTTTTATGATCCTGATATCCCTGCTGGGTAAAACAAAAAACACCTAGTCCTGTAAGAATATAATGTAAAGGATACATTTATTGTAAAGATTATAACTTCTCCTCCATGAAAGCCATAAGAGAAGCTGTGGTGGAAGAGAAGAAGGGAAGAATCATGCAACCTGCACTATGTTCATCACTGCCGATAACCACAGGATCTGTTAGGGAGGGTATGTAATTGGCAAAACCCGTCGATGTCTGCCCCTTTCTGGTGAAAGCCTAACAGCACATTATGAGATAAAGACTGGCTCCTCTTCCTGCCTTTGATGCAGACAGAAGCTAGAAACAGCCACAGAGCAGCTGCTGCAAGGTAAGATGATCAGAAAGATGATGGCCCTGATCACATGAGAGCTTCCCTGTGCAGCTGCTTGATTCAGCATACAATGTCAGAGCAAAGCAAAAACACCACAGCCTTTCCACCCAAGGCAGGGAACACATTTTCCATCCAGTATAGAACAGTAATTTCCATACACCTTTACACATTCGCAGTAAACCACCGGTGACCTTTTTAAGCCTACAGATATTTCTCCAAATTTGATTCACATATATTTATGTAGATTAGAAACCTGCCTCAGTATGAACCTTGATGACGTTATTTGCTTGTAGGGGTAGGGGGCTGTAAAGAGCAAGGAATGAAGGAAGGAAAGGGCTTATAGAACACTGTATTTAAAGGTCCATGGAAATACATTAATTACTGTTCATTTCAAGCCTCAACCAAAGTAACCAGAAACTATTCTATTTAAATAGACATTATCAAACTCCCATTTCCTTTGTGCTCCAAGTGGATATCAGTACACATTATAGAACCACTATGCATGTGTCATAAATTAGCAACATCTTGGCAGGCTGTACTAGAAAGCCTCCAAATAGCAGAAGGAAGAACAAAACAAAATAGCTATACATAATGCCTAAAAAGCAGTACCAGAAACAAGAAAAGGGAAACCTACACGTCAACCCACTGACCTACTAATTGCTATGACTTAAGGATATTAGCTCAGGTTAGTCTCTCTCCTTGGAGCAAAATCATTTATATTGACTCTGAGACAGTCACCACCTGTCTCCCTGTACAGAAATCAAAAACTATTTCCATTAATACCATGAAAGGGACAGTTTTGATCATCAGTGCAATAAACATCACACTGTTGGGAAGTACAAGCTTTTTTGTCACTATTTCAAAATCTGCTTCCAGTGCCATCAATGTCACCAGTATCTGACAGGTGAACCTCATTAGGCAGGATCTGGCCTGCAGTTCAAACTGTGCCTCAACAAGCCATTGAAATAATACACTTTTATGCTCACAGTCTATAGTAAATGAAATTATTCAGCTCATCACAGCTTAAATCAGCCAATCACAGCAGAAGCAACAGGTCTAAGGTAGAGAATCAAGCTGAAGGTCAGAAAAAAAACCACTATCAAGATTCGAACTTGGTAGGACACTGAGACCAAAGTTAGGAAAAGGTTTTAAAACAAGAGCGGAGTCTTCCACAGGACTAACAAAGGATTAACACAGTATGTTGGAGCTTTCTACATTTGGACACAAGATCCTGCAATTACAGTTGCTTGTGTTATCAAAGGTCTAGTAATGATGATCCAGGTTTTGCTGAAAGCCCCATTCTCTCATCCTTCCCCTCCTCCCCTCCCCCTTAAGAAACTGTTGCATTTAAATACTGCTCCTTGTCCTAAAGCTGCTCTTCTTCAATGGATCTGAGCTTGAACTGCTCAAAATTAACTCCACTCCAGATAAAATGAGAAAAAAATAGAAAAAAAATGAGGCATGTCTAAATTTCCATATAAAATACCAGAAGTCACAGCCAAGTCATCATGTGACACACATGTCAGGCTGAAAACAATGGTAACGCTGGCATTGGCTGAAAGTGACAGCTACTGCTGAATCACTTAAATATGTTCTACTGTACTAACCCTGCAGGGTACAGTAAATTGTGCCTGTACACACTGCACAAGATTCACAGACCAAGAATTGACCACTGCAGACATGGGCAATACTACACACACACGAGTTAAGAGAATTCAGTGTTTGCTAACTCCAGATAACTCATCAGTTTGACTCGTTTTAGTCTAGGTTTGACTCCTTTCCTTCTGCAGATATCTGAGAGAGGTATAAAAGTTGGCTCCTTGTTTTTGCAGTTTCTGAAAAAAAGGCTGAAGGCCAAAGACCTGGAACAATGACCTGAACCAAGGCCCACTCAAATCAGAGTCTTTCCACAGCCTTTTAATGGCTTTTCGATGAAAATATGAGGACCACCAGGAGAACCTTCTGGCCCACAGAAGATGGCAGCAGCTGACATGCCTCGGAAGGGTGAAGCATGCACGGCTGTAATCCTTGATGCAGATGTTCTGAAGACAATTAATTAAAAAGCTGTGGCAGTATTCACCAAAACACAGCACAGACAGAGCACTTGTAAACTTCAAACTGCAGTATAGGGCAGAACCAGAACATTTTTGCATCTGGTAACTTATCATTGCCCAGCAGCAAGAATGCCTAGAGTCCTGCCTGCACCATTAACTAGCAAAGGGGCAACTGTCTACTGTTAGAAAACATTGTACTTCCTAGCACAGATGTTTCTGGAAGACGCTCACAGTCAACTTTTGAAAGCACTCAGACTCACTTTCAAATACAAAAAAAAAAAAATATACAATAAAAAAAAAAATAAATCAATGCGCTAAACACAAAGGAACCGGAAAAAAAAAACAAACAAACAAACAAAAAAAAATCACCAACCAAAAAAAAAAAAAACTACCTCTACCTCTGACCAACCCCATGTGGTACCAAGAGAACAAACCAATTACTTAGAACTTTCCTGTTTGGTAAAGTAGTAAAATGCTCTGAACTATAATAATTAGGGGATAGCAAAACTCAACAAAAACACAGGATTTTCTTAAGCTATGGAAACATGAAACCAAAATCCCAATACAAGTGCAAATAGCAGTTTACTTCCACCAGATAATGTATCAACTGATTGTTAGGGCATACACTCTGTAAATGCTACAAAGACCATGAAAATCCCAATATTATTTCTACAGATTGGAAAAACACAAAGGCCAAAAACAGCACCAATAACTCAAATAAGAAACTCATGCTTATGTTTACATAAAAATTTGATGAGTATAATATATTTGTCACACTCCCACAATTATTCCCTGAAAATACTATAAATATTATTTTGACAATGTAATTACAGTTTTTACTTTAACAGTGGCAGTGAAGTACTGGCACCAATCCCCCATACAAAAAGCCTAACAGACAAAGCAAAGATCACACATGGAAACTGGCAACTCTTATGATCAGGGTTGTCCTTTATTTATTTGGCTAAAAAAAGTCTGTTTAAATTAGTGTCTGGTTTATTTAAGCTGTAAAACAGAAGTAGCTTAATTATCCTAGCAGTAAGCAAAAGGAAATCCCAAATACAAAAATAAATGGAAGTGCAGATTTCTGAATTCGATTTTCTGCCAAGCAACTGAGGCACGTTCAGCACCCCATGGACTGTGGGTCCATTCAGGAACCACTCTTTCCCACTTCCTCTCCCTTGAAAGAAAAGCTAATATGAACCTAAATTGACAAATGTCACCTATTAACAGTTCAGGATGTTTTGACTCTGCATGACAAGTAAAATGGTTTAAGCTTTATAACCACTTGCTCTCTCATTCCACGTAAACCAGCCCATCACATATGACTTGTGCAAAAATCTGAAGCATAATAATTTATCGTATTTGCTCTCAAAAATCTCTCAAAACCAAACCAACAACCAAATCCCCAACAAAACAGCATGCATTCTCCTCAAGAGATAAATATAGAGGGCATTGATGTGGGATGAGAGGAAGGATTAACTTTCCTTCCTTAGTCCTGCTGGTTTAAATATAGTAGCCATTGTGTTTGAGAGTCTGCAGGATGCAATTTAAAAGTTACATCTTCTCCAACTGTAGTCACATTACAATGAAATCCCTATAACCAATCCTGTGTCTCCACACTTGTTGTCCAGCCAGCAAAAAAGATCTCTGTTTATAGGCAATAAAACTGAGCAATGGTTTTCCAAATGCTTTTGGGAGCTCTGGATATTCACTATGGTACAGTATCTGTCTAGTAAAAATCTACCATTCCCTCACACTTTCCAGGCATATTTTAAAATGTTTATTTTTCATATATAAACCACAAGCAGTATTTTGGAAATGAAACCATTCAGAGCAACATGATTAAAGAATTACAAAAAGCTGTGAAAGATGAATGTGTTAGGGTTTTTTTAAGAACAAAACAGAAACATGAAAGATATCAAACAGGAAATAAACGAGAAGCACAAAGGATAAGGGCCAGGCTCATCTGCTCAATATTGGCATTCATTAAAGGCTATCTAGGTTCCACAGCTGACCACTCCATTTCTCATTCATGATAACTTAAATACAGCGCTGAATGACCTGTCCTGCCAAACGGTAAGGTACAGGGGAAAAAAAAGAAGAGAAAGTTATCAAAATAGGCCATAGATAGCCTCCTATGCCAGTATGTAAGCCCACTGAAGCATTTAGCCCTGATTTTCAAACTAACAAGTTCTGCAAAAATACCACCCTGACACACTCTGAAAAACTCTTGAGTATTTACTTCTAGCTCATTTTACTCTTGCTAAGATTGAATCTTTTTAGTGGAACCAAAAGTGTAAGTGCTGCTGTTGCCACTGTCTTCCAGGGGAAGAAAAAGAAATAGATAGATAAATATTGACAAGAATCAAGAAATGGGTAAGAATGGGTACATGAATACCCATTTAAAGAAGAATAAAGGAAAATCAATTTAGTGTTCTTTGGCAGGTTTGAGAATGTCACCTTCCCCTGCTTTTCCACACCATCAAAATTAATCAGTCTTGTTTTCCTAGTGCAATTCAAATTTGCAAATGGTTGAGCGCAGATTTAGGAAGAGGTAAGAGCAAAGAAACATTCCATGTTTCATTTTGCTGAGTAAGGACAGAACTGAAAGGTTTATTTCTCCTATCCTCTCTTGAGGAAGTAGAAATTACTTGAATCACTTCAGAGCTATTAATTCGTTTTTGTTTTGAGGAATACTTCTGCAAACATACCAACTCAAAGCCTCCCATTTTACTCTGATTCTTCTTCAGGGAAACAAAATAATTTGATTAAACATCTCATTTTCTGTAACGCCTGGAAAACAATGTTGCATTAACAATTTTCAGAATACATAAGCTACCCAATGCAGCTACTGTAAATTTCTGATCTCCTTATTTCTTTTCAGGGAATTCTTAAAGTGTCAACATGATTTTCTAGCACTACATGAACTCCTACGGCATAGAACTCAGTGGCTTTTTAAAGACAGCATGCCCTCACCTTCAAGAGTTCAAGTAATCAAGTAACCTTCGCTGCTCAATCGTGTGATGTCTTCCTGCAGATCCTGGGAGGAAGCTTTTGCTTTCTTATTTCAAAGATGAAATACTTCTAAGCTATCCGGCTTCTGCAAGAAATAGTATCTCTGACAGCTATATATAGCCTAGGTTCCTTACCTCTTCTTTTTGAAGCATATGCACACTCTCCTCATGCCTTTTTTTTTTTTTAATATCTACAAAGGAGTGATGATGTTTTTATTTTTAGAGTTCTGAAATCCAAGGTTACTTACTGCCATTTCTTCTGCAGAGTATGACCCTTCCACACTGGCAGACTAAAAAGTACCTTTCAATGCACTTTCTTTCTAGACCACAATCAACCTATAAGGCAGCAATGGGTCAAGAGCAATTGTTTTTTCATTAACTAAAAGAAAATACACATGGTAGCTGATCAAGTCCAAATCCATCTGATACTTGGAGAACACGGACTGAAGCTGAACGCAGGTTTCAGGTGGTCTTTACCTGAAGAGCATGACAGGCTTCCTCCCCTCCTGGTCAAAGCAAGAAGCATTTCTTTATAGCTCCCTTGCAAGTACCTGGCATTTAGAGCATTTGAAAAATGCTTAAAACAAGATATTTCATATTTACCTACACATCCTCCCTCAAGAAAGGAGCTGTGAACAGGTGCTAGGTATATGATATTCATGTTGCTGAACATCCTACCAGAAAACGATCAAGTTACTATAAAAAGCCCAGTATTAAAAAATTTACACAGAATCACCTTTCATCCCTGCTTGTAAAGGAATGTTTTAGTTCTGTTCTTAATAGAGTATCTGTAGCAGTTTAACTACATCTGAACATTTCTCAGAAAATTGGAAGCAAAGTCAAATTCCTGTTCAAGGATTCAAGCTTTTCATCCATGATAATCTACCCACCGTTTCTGGACTTCATAACATTAAGAGCAGTGAATGACCTAAACCTTTGTACAACAAAGCTGGCACATCTGGACCCTGATTTTGAACAGATGCTGTTATCATCTTCCCATTAACGCATTTTTATGTGGCTTACCCTGGTAGATTAAAACCCCTAAAAACTTAAGAGGGATGGTATCAGAACAGCATACCAATAATAACTCACACTACTTGATTTAAAGCTAGCTCAAGAACCACCAGCAGCCTGAAACAAAGGAATGCTGGCATGATGCTCGGAGCACCTCTCTCAGGCACACACAAACAGCACAGTATTGCTCTGCAGCTGATACATTGCAGTTGTGTTCAGTTCTGTTCAGAGAGGACAATCAACTCATTCAGAGAACTTGCACAACAAATTGTCCCACGGAGGGCAGCTATCAGGCATTCAATGCCTTTTTTATCCTAGAAGAGAGAAAACTATTTTGGCAGATAAATGCTTTTTGAGCAATTATGCTGGAATTCAAAGTACATTCTTCAGCATCAGCAGTATTCTGAAGTGGTAAAAGGTTTGAGAAGATCTCTTTACAAACAAAAAATATTAAAGCTCCTTCTGTCCAGAATGGGGTAGGGGTGGAAATCAATGAAAGGATCAGATGGGACACAGCCTATAGAATACAAGCTTGCTTCAAAACAGTCATGCCTTGCTTGCAATTTATTAAGAAGAAACAGAGTTATGCGTTTTTTCCAGATTTCAGAGATAGATCCTAAATCCAGATCTCACACTCTGGAATCCAAAGATCCATCATCTCAACAAACCTCAATGTACCTTCCCTAAGGTCTGCTAGATTCTGTTGGAAAGCTTAAGATTTGCCATAGGAAAAAGGAAAAAAAAATAACCTCACAACCAAAGCAAGACACATGCTATGAAGTGAGGGAGATTTTCTACTTGGGTTTCTGACAAAGATATTTCCTACGTCTGCTGCAATTGCTAACATACTGAACTACTTCTTAGCTCTTAAGAGATCTGGGTCTGCTTTAAGTTCAGTTAAAGTTCATCTGGCAGCTTCATCAGCCTGCTCCTCTGGCAAGTGTTCTTGGTCTTTGTACCCACAGTAGAGGGGAGAAAAAAGCAAACCAAAACAAAAACCCTCGTTATGATGAGACTTTTCTTTTTTAATTAAACTACAACAAAAAGGATGTGCAGAGGGCACTATGAAAACTCCATTAAATCTATATTCTGCAGACACTTACTGATTTGTTGGAAGACTGTGGTCTCAAATCACTTAAAAATGTATCAGACCTTACTGCATGCAGCATTTCTACACGAATAGATGGAGTTAATGCATCTTCATTCCCTACCCAAATTAATTTTGAACTGGGGATAAGGGAGAAGTATTTGTCATCTTGTCTGTCTCCCCACCAGGAATATCCAAGCTCCACACCCCCATCCTAGACCTTCAGCATGTATAGTCACAAGAACACTAAGGTGAAACCCAGTTGTCAGATACTGCCCAAGAAGTGTAGCACTTGAATTTTTCTCTACTTGGTAGAACTTCAAGTTCTGTCTTTCGCAGAGAAGAGGGAGGATTGCTGGAGCAATTAGAAAACAGAACATTTGCAAGTATGTGTGACTTACCTGTCGTAAATCAGTCTTGATGCTGCCCAAACATTTAGCAAATTGTCAAACACTTGTTTAGCACCATTGTCTATCAATCCCCTGCATTCGTCTAGCTGTTGGCTTTCACTGTGCAACTCCTTAGATGAAGGTCTCTTCTCTAAGTAATACATAATATGAATAGCTCAATACAAATTAATACTACATATCATAAGAAATTACAAGAAGAGAAACCAGGCTATGAAATATAACTAGTGTTGGGAGGTAGGCAGGGAGAAAGAGAGGGGCCAAACAGCTATCTGTAACACCACCATACAGGAAGGGCCTAAAAATGTTCTTTTAATACAAGTATAAAAAGAACCGAGAATATTACTATAGGGATGACTGGCTTGCAGGTGGAGTTGGTAAACCTTTATATGCCATATGTAAGAAGTAACTGGTTATTTTTAAACTTCTCTTAAGCCTTAACGAGACATTCCAGGACAGACATACTAACTCACCTCCAGCTTTTCAGGCCCAGTGCCTCAGTGGCATACCATATACTCAAACAACAGCTTTTTCTACAGTTGGCAGGAACAAGTACATTACAAGCTTTCACGAATTCATCTTGCTTTTTATAGTGTTTAAAAAAATAAAAAGAGATATGCTAAAAACTTGTATTAGAATTGTTTCAGTAAATACACTGAAGAGGCAAATTAGCCATGAATATAACACCTGGGCCTATGATAAACTATTAAAAAAAGTCTTTCTCCTAGCAAAGAAGACACAAAGCAGTCTGGATTCAATTGAATAAATTTTAGCAACAGTTTATAATCGCATCACTTTGCACAGCGCTTCCATTTTGCTGCTTTGATCATGCCTCCACCCTTAGAAACACCACACTGGTTACAGTAGTGGCCCGAGAACACACAATTTATTTCATTTCTGGTTTTATCCATTACAAATTGTACTACACTTCAGTTTACTACAAAAACCGTCACACCATTCAGACTTACCAGTCTTAACAGTTACCAATGGATAAAGAGTGAAAACACACCACAGATGAGGCTAAACTAATTTTTCAGTTTGCATAAAGAGTTTTCAATTTCTCTTCTTCATAAATACAATAATGTATGAACTTCAAATTTCTTCAATCTACAATGATTTCCTCTGAGAATTTTTCACAGGGACATGAACTGAACATTTAGTGTTGTTCACTCTGTGATACAGCATTAACGCTTTATCCTTGTATTTTGTTGCTATGGAAGCAACATTAAAGTATCTAAAATACCTGAAGAATATAAACAGGCACCAAGAGGGATCATCAAATCCAAGCAGCCATTTAAGAGTAGAAAAGAGACACACATCTAAATGAACAACTTGAAATATTCCACTTAACACCTAATTATCTGCTAGAACAAAACAGATTGTTACTCTAGCCCTGTGACCTGATTTCCTATGTGAAATATGAGGAGAATCAATCATGAAGTAGAAATATAGCTAATAAACACAGTAATATTTACTAATTTCAGGATTTTCTTTGTTTCAACAGTGCTATCTGATTTTGCGTCTCTTGAAAGTATGACTAATAATCCACAGTGGAATGTAACTGTAAACTTCCGAGGTACGCTCTAGGGAAGGGGTTGGTGCTCTAGGCACCAGCTAATTTTCACTCAGAACAAAGTTGAACAGATCACTCAGCAAGGAATTAGCAATGCTTGCTTGTCTAAAAAACATTTTGTTGTACTAACTTACATGGAATATCCAGCCATGCTCATCACAGATGCTTCCCAGTGAGATCAATACTACACACAGTATCAAATGAACCATCCGTCCTGGGTCAATACATACATTTTAGTTACAACTCAAACTCATTTGTTGAATAGCTATGTAGAGTAATAGTAAAAAAACACTTATTATTGAAATATTATTAAAAATGTTCTGGTCAATGCCCTGTTATTTTTCAACAGTGATAAAAAGAGATTTTACAACATCCTGTGGCTAGGAAAAAGAGTCTAAAGCAGTTAATCAAATTACTGTGCTCCAGTCCCTCCTTTGTTTTTTGCCAAGTAACATTCACTGTTGCTTCTTCAGACCCCAACAACAGCAGAACAGCACATATGCATATGATAACCCATCAAGGAGGGGTCAGTTGCCACCAGATTAAAGAGGAAACATCAGGCCATGCATGCAACCAACGAGAGGTACATCCTGCTCACTCTCCTGCAAATGCTGGGAGGCACCAGTGAAAGGTGATATTCCCATGCAGCAGTTCCTGAAGCTTTGAAGAGGCTGAAGGTGGGAACTCTGCTTCCTCAGAGCAGCTTTCCGAGCCTATTGCTGTCAAGGACCCTAGTCCTTGGGGTCAACATTAGGCTGGACAAAACCAGCATTTCAGTTCCCATCACTCTTCCTTTCCTCTTACTTGTCTAGGAAGAGGTTCAGAATTGTGGAGAAGGACAATCTGGCACTTCATGCCTTTTCCCAGCCCTCCCTGTCCAACTGTGTGACACAGCTTGAAAGTCACTCCTGTGTGCTATCAGTTCCTCCTCTTAACAGTCATTGAGCAAGCCCTCCTTTTGTCACACACAGGGTTTAGTTCTGGTTCTCCCACACTGAAGGGCTGTGCATCACTGATCCTTCCCTGGAAGAAGGATTCCAGCAATAGATGAAGGAGTGAACATGGCTTAGGCACAGTACTGTTACACGCCTGAAAGGCTTCATTTTGAGCCAATTATAGCAGCAAAAGGAAAAAAAAAGAGAATCCTGGACTACAGTGCTCTTTCCCAGCTTCATAAAGGTGTTTGAGGGTAAGTTAAAGTATGACAGTAGTTTCATTTGCTTTCGCAAAATTATATAAAGCAGCAACAGGAACCCAGTAAAAACCTCCTCCAAGTAATGGGAGTGAAAATAAACAAAAGCAGCAAGAGAAACCAAATGTTCCCTACTCTCTGTAACCACAGACAGTGAAGACTGGGATCCAATGCCCTATATCAAGCTCCAAATACAGAGGGAAAGAGATTATTAAGAAAAGAATTACTGAAAATGTCTTAAAATACAGTGAAATGAGTTTGCTAGAAATCAGGAGTAAGAACTGCCATTAAGGTGGAAGAATACTGCAGTCAGATTTTTCTCTTCATTGCATGAAGAAAAACCTTCATTCATTAGGGAAATCTGAACACTACTCAAATCAGTGCTTAGTTCTCGGGACTTACCCTGACTGGCCAGCAACCACAGCACAGAAATGAAAAATAAAAACAAAAAAATAAAAATTTCATAAAAGTCACAGCCAAAATTTGTTTCCTGGAATCATCTAAACTATTTCAAGTGTCATCAATAAAAAGTTAGTATTCGTTTATTTCACTATGTTTGCAGATCAAACAAAAAGACAGTAAAACAGCAGACTGTATTTGGAATGGAGATATTACAGGAACTTTCCCCTTTTGCAATTCAAATAGGTTGGCTAATTTTAAAGAAGTTTCCACATGTATTTCCTTTAACAATCTACAGGGAACAGTTGAGCGAAAATACAACTGGGCTAGATGTGAGGCTGGATTTTCTTCAAGCAGCGTAAAGAAAACCACTCTCTCCTCTCCCCCCAAATTCTTAACTGCAATTCAAGAAACAATTAAACAAATCTATGAAAAAAATGCATCAGTAAGGTGACATCATACCACCACAAGACTTCCCACCTAAGAAAATACAGTACAGGCTATATATTTAACAAAATCCATAACCTTACCGGTCAATAACAATTCTTCTTTGATTCGTATTCCATGAAGCAATTTGATCAAATGGACAGACGTAGAGATGAGACCCAGGTTCCTGTTATTAAATCGGGGGAAAAAAAGAATTCATATGAAATACACTCAAAGTGAAAAGGCTTTTCACTGAAGTTAATAGCAAGTCTTTAACACCTTCGTAAGCTCTGACATAGATGGCAGTTTCTCCTATTTAGCTGTGCCTGACTATCTGTAGCCACACTACTAACACTGGAGGCAAAGCAAACAGGTTTACTACATCAGCTTGCATATTAACAATTTTGGACACAGTACCTTCAGAATCAAGCACCCTTTCTTCTTTTTTTGCTATTCCTCTAAATCAGATGTTAAAAGTTAGCAGGTTATTCCTGTAATTTAAACAGCTTTATTTGTGTAAAAACTTTGAAGTTCAAGTGTTCAGGGAAAGTGTCATTGTACATTACTTAGTAATAAACTTTGAGGATTTTGTATAACAAAGTGATCAGTGACCACCAGCAAACAAACAGAGCCAGTTCAAAAGCAAGCATACAAAACTCTTGGAGAGAAGCAGGGAAGTTAATCTCCACTGAGAAAGAATTATAGTTAGAATGGTTTGGGATGGAAAAAAAACTTTAAAGGTCATCTAGCCAAACCCCCCTGCTATGGGCAGGGACACCTTCCATTAGACGGCGTAGCCAAAAGTCCCATCCAATCTGACCTTGAATACTGCTGGATATGAAAAAAACATGGGGATAGTGAGGATATATCAATGAAGTGAAGCCATTTGGAATCAAAACCACCAAAATAATTCTACAGCCAAAGATCAGCAATCCTGGAGGTAGACAATATGCATGCTACAGAGTAAAAAACCAAAAGTCAAAGAATGCAGTATAAGCAGACGAAATTTTCAGCTTTAGAAAATAAATGTAACTCAGATCTCCGTAAGTAGGATGTATCTATCATGCTAGTGAAAAGGACAATCTTATCAGCTCCCAGCCCCACAATTCTGCTTCCCACATTTTGTAAACATGAGTAACTATGGAGCTACAGCAACTCACAATAAGAAACCCAGTCTGGCTGAACATCCAGCCAGCAAACATCTATAAAAGGCATATAAACACTGTCAGAGCAGTTCCTTGACCCACAACATGAGTGCTAGCACTGCCAGGACAAAAATGCAAGAGCCTGAACTTAAATTTACGTTGTTTTGCAGCTACTGCCTTCTAAGAAAAATCTTGCAACTTTATGGCATTAACAAAATCCTGCCCCAGAACAGAAGCTGCAACTTTGTCCCATGTCAAAATTACATTTACTTCAATAAACCGTATTTCACAAGCCCTATGAACCCAAATTTTAAGAGTGTGCTCCACAACAATTCTTCATGATCTAACAAACTTTCAACCACATTTTTTTGTTGGGATTTTTTGTTACGGTTTGAGTTTTTTCGGGGTGACGGATTTTGGGTTCTCAGGGGGGATGTTTGCTTTTGGTTTAGGATTTTTTTTTTTAAAGAACTGTAGATAGACTACCATGTTTTCAGTAACTACAGCTGGTTGTATCCCAAGCATCCCCTGAATGTTGCAAAGACAGCGTAAATAACTTAAGGAGCCAGACTGACTTCTTATCTATCATCCATTAGTACCAGTTTACCTATATATTTATCAGGGTTGATATGCACAATTCTACATGTCATGCTTTGTCAGTGCCAGACAGATACACATGTACCTTAAAAAACATAGTAATCCTGATAATTAAGACTATCTACTTATTCATTATGTTAAATAAATGAAAGAGAAAAAAAGGATAGTTCTACAGTCAGACTTCCAAAAGCTTTACATCATTTGCCTAATCAACTTGTACTAAGGACCCAAACACTCTGTTCTATTATTTAGCAGTGCTCCAAACTCTGACCTACAAATAGGTCAGCTATTTCTGTTTCTTGCATACTTAATTTCAAGTGATTGAATCAAGCAGGAAATACCAGTTAATAAATCAACTAACACAGTGGTGTAAAATAATAATAATGTCTATAGAAAACCACACAAATATCATAAAATTATACTTTTGGATGGGTTAAAATGGATCGCAACTATACCTCATGACATGTTGATTCTTGGCACACTCAACACAGGCATTCCTCAGACATCTGAAACACTCTGCTATAAGCAGCAGGCAGGTATCTAGATCTACCAATTCACAGGAGTCCTTGCTGGCCTGCTCAATCTCACTTGAGGCGCTCCTTAAGATTTCCAGGAGATCCTGAAATACACTTTCTTTTGCCGTTTCTCTGAAACAAATGAATTTGTAGTGAACAACAAAAATGCACTGCTATGAAAAAGCCTATGTTATTACAATCTTCCTGTAAACACTAATATGTTTCTGCAACAATCTCTTAACTATCCATAGTATATAAGGTCTTTCAAGTAGAGAGAGCAAAAGACATGCACGCAATCACCAGCCTTTTCAGAAGATGAGCTGCGGGAGAGTTGTGTTGCGTTAGAATTCCTCACAGCTTTCCAACAGCTCTTTGGAATCCTAATTTTAAAAAGAAGTCTCCCTAATGCATGTAGCTAGCATGTTTATATATGACACCACATGGGTTTTTAAGAATTAGGAATTGCTTTAGTTCATGAACACAGTTTAGATGTCCAGCACTAGATGTTTCAGAAGAAAAAGGTATTGGAAGTGCCATTATAAAATACCCTGCCACAAATTTCACCACAGGGAGAAAGATAAGTCATGGAGAAAGCCAGTGGCTGCACCAGCATCATTTTCAAGTGTGTGAATCAAAGAAAAGGGAGAAAGTCAACTCCACCTATTTCAGCAGACAACTATGCCAACACAAAAAAATACCATGTCACTTCTTAGAGTATCAGGACCTAGGAAAACAACACTACAAAACCATAAGCATATAAAGAGACACCTTAAGAATGGATGAAAGAGCTGATGCTGCTGCACCACATAGATTGTCCAGACTCCCCGGGACTGACAGGCACATCCGCAGATGCTCTGTCACACAGATATGCACACTTCCAAAATACAGCTATTCACATGCTCTCTTCTCTGATTTTATGTTCAGAAAATATGAGAGCAACATGTTACAAACATTGCTAACTTAGTTTTAGACATTTCATGCTGAAAAGAAACCACACCAAAGAGAGTTTATGGCATTGCTACAGGGAAGTCCAATAAATGCACTCATCTAATACTTCTGACCAGAATCAAAAAAGGGAAATCCAGATGCAGCCTCCTTGAACCTTAAACAGGCTTGCCATGTACACAAGATCAAACAGGAAAGGTAGGATCCAAGACACAAGGTTGAGAAATACCTCCTAAATTATGAACACAAGAAAATTAGATGAAATGGAAAGTAATATTAAATAAACATATATTAAACAAAAGATGTTCACACAGAAAACTCTTCCTAAAGGAGAATTTAAAATCTTCTTGATAAAACATTAGCGGATGATGCAGTATTAGCTGCATTCAGCTGCTCGCTCTAAGGCCTATACATTTGCACAATTAGAAATTCTACCTGCTCTTTATTGTAAGAGATCACATGTTCATAAACCAAACTGCAGAAACATAAAATCATTCAGGCTGGAAAAGACCCTTAAGATCATCAAGTCCAACCATTAACCTAAGGCTGCCAACTCCACCACTATGTCCCTAAATGCCATGCCTATACAACCTACCTGTAAGACCTTTAAGCACGTCTGAAGACTGTATTTCCCACTGCTGCTCCTGCTACTTTCTCTTTCCTAGACTAAGCAAAAACAATTCTCTCCACCTTTACTTACATTTCATGTTTCCTAAACCTCTTATCACTTTTGTTGTTTCAACAATGACACTTTCATATTCATCTACATCTTACTGACAGTATGCTGCATCCAATATTGAAGTCTGTTAGGGTGTAGGCTAGACTTACAAAGAAGGGTGAGCACTTGTACTGTTAGAAATACAACAATGTTTACAAATACCATTAAGTTACTACAACATTATGTATCAGATCTCCAGGAAATACATGTTTTATTTTACAACCTCCCAGTTGAACAAAATCAATACATTTACACAATCTCCATCTACATTAAATATTAAAAAAAACCCGACCACAGCATCTAGATACATTTTACAGGGAACTAGTTGATTTTAAGGTCCCTTCGAACCCTAAACATTCTATGATTCTAATACTGAGGAGAAAATACTAAAGTAGCAGAACAAAGACCAAAACCAGAGCTGGCTTCAGTCACAAAAAAACCAGTGGAGCTTACATAACCAGAAAGAAGGTTTGGAATATTGTTTAGTTTCCAAGATCTAAGAAAAGACATTCATGGCTCCTGAACCTTCAATGCACGAGAAGTGGTACAGCTCCTGCTGCTTCATGCCAGGCATGCATGCCAAAAGAGATTCAGTGGCTGACGGGCCGCAATACACATGGCAAACGCATCCACACAAGTTTTTCTAAGCATCAGGATAGCTACGGTCTGGTAAAGGAGCACCCAGCCAGGCCCTATCCCAAACACACAAAAGCCATGTATTCTCTATTGAGTGAAGATGCCACACAGAACCATTAGCTGCTAGTCTACTGAGTTTTTAAACACTAAAATTATTCTAAAATAGGAAAACTCTCAGTCCAACTGCAGTTTCCTTTGTATATGTCTACATCATGTGTTGGATTATCACATGAAACTAGTCATTTCCTGACCCATCTTAAAAATACAGAAACATATTATTGTCCAACATTCAATTATTTGAAGCAAGTAAAACAAAAAAAAGAAGCTGCAAGTACTTTTGTGCACATTCTTGTGACTCCACCATTAAAACGACACCTTAAAAGTTATTCTGATCTGGAAATGTTTCTACTCTCACTACTGAACTATGCAGCAAAACAGAAGTTTTAGCCAGATGCTGGATCACAAGCATACTGGCACCATTGTGGCAACTTCTATTTTCAATTCTGGATTGAAAGTTAAAAAAAACCAACCTTGGAGTGCAGACATTTCCAGTGAAATACAAAGACAAAACTCATCCTAACAAAGCAAGTATGAGGTACACTAGAAAATGCCCATCCTCTCTGTGGATGTGGAAGGAGGTGTGGATTTTTTCGTAGCAGTGAGGAGAGACAGCACTCCAAATCTCTGTTACACACTGTGAAAGAAAAATCACATGTGCTGAAGCCAGATCTTTCTGGGAAGAAATCAAATCTTCCTACATCAGAAAAGAAAAGCCAAAGTGAACAAGCAAAAGGTATTCCAAATGAACACGGAATGACTTAAAGCTGCTTGGTACAAAGCAGGATTCTATTCTTACTTCAGCATCAACGCAACTTGAATGTGCACTACAAAGGAATATAATTAAAATCATCCTTCTGCACAAAAACTAAATTCTCAGATTAGTGAGAGGGGCAGGAAGTGTTTAGCTACCATTAAGAAATCAGCCAGGAGTGGCCTCAGGTAACTGTTCCAAGCAGTGCTTAGAACTATTTTTAAAAAGAACAGTCTTTTTCCAGCAGTACCACAAGGATTCACATACATATAAAAATAGCAGCTACAAGTATTTAAAATGTATTTCTTGAAAGGATATTCCTTTCACAAGTGTTTCCCTAATCTTTAAATATCAATTTATAAAACTAGCAAAAAGCCTGCTAAGTAGCTTTTAGATTCCAAAATACCTTCTATTGTAAACAGGCCACGAAATTTGTTCAGAACTGCTCTCTGGGTATTCCACTCTTTCCTTTATTTTGTTGGCTAAAACAGGATATTCCCAATTTGCTACTCCCACCTGTCCTTGATTTCAGCATCAAGTATTCTGAAGGAATACAAAAGGAAGCAGAAGCAAACAGTACAGTGCCCCAGCTCTCAGACAAGGAAGACACACGCAATTTCACATTGTCAAAACAAAGAATCAGAATCCAGGTACCCATGACAAAAGAAAGATTACTGTCACTACCTGCAAGACCTACATGCTTGACTTTAAAAACAGAACTGTACAAGGCAACATGCTAGTGAACAGGGTTAAAAATATTAATACAGCCCTTTTCAAAAGACCAGGTCTCCAAAACCCATGAAATTAGTCAAGAACTATGCAAAGAATCCAGAAGGTTCTAAATCTGCATTTCCATTCCATGTTTTAGATACTTACACAATTCCATATCTATAAACAAATACCCTAAAAAGCCTTTATTTATCTTCACAATATCCTGGTAATACAATAAAACCATTTTCTCCTTCTTGTAGATCAGTAATGGAAGCATAAAGAAATCAAGCCCTCTGCTCAAAAGCCCTGGAAGTCTCGGCTAGAACACACAGCTGAATTCAACTCTCCCAAGTTCCACACCATGGTCTTATAACTGAGGCAGTATTTTCCCACCTTATTTGCTTCTGAATTACAGACCACTAGCACTCACATTTTAAAATTACTTTGTTACACAAGCACTGAACAATCACATAATAACAAAAGAACTGTCACTAAGTATCAACTTCAAATACCAAACATACATTGGATTGCCTCTTCTGGTTCAGCATTTTCCACAGTTGGCAAATTTATTGCCAAAGTTGCCCTCAGATCCATTCTGGACGTGAGCTAACACTACAGCTTTGTCCTTCTGGAAGGGCAATTACAGCGTCTCTCTCTTGGCCTATCTGTACCCACAAAACTTGGCTATTTTGGGGGAATACCTACTCCTCTGTCAAACACTATGACAGATTTCACAGAAAGCAAGAAACAGTCATGGAAAACACCAGCATGTAAGACCAAAATTTGGTAGGTCCTACTCTCTTCCAAGATAAAAAGTACATCTTCACTCTCCCGCCACTTTTAAATCTGGATTTAATTAACAAAAATAGAACTGGGAATTGGGGGGTGGGGTGAGGAGTAGGGAGGAGAGGGGGGATGCTGGT